>JAQGCM010000632.1:0-22613 GCA_034699705.1 Hymenaphorura dentifera | reverse complement strand
AGAATTAGACTCTAGCCGGATATTGATAAATGTACATCGAATTTTTTAGGGCTGAATTGCAGATGAATTGCAGAAATGTTGTGATTGAGATCCCTGCTGAGGATGCCTCCAATAATAATGCTTCAGTCGATGACACAGATGGTGCCCCTTATGAAGAAGAAAGTGGTGATGAAAATGAAGAGGCCGATGAGACTTCCGATGAAGATGAGGATTCCGAAGACGATGAAGATGAAGCTGAAGAATCACAGCCGGAGACTGAAGAAGAAGTAGAGACTGATGATTCAGATGACTCAGATGATTCGGACGATGAATCCGAGGAAGATAACAGTTACGTTGAAGCACCGCCATTTCCAGCGCGTCTCTCCAGAACTTGTTTACCGCTTCCAGAAATTTATCAGCCCACTTCTGAGGATGAGTCTGAATCTGAACCTGCTGACCATCCAGTATATGAAACTTCCACCGAATCAGAGGACGACGACCTGTCCTCTGACATCACATCAGCTGACAGCAGCGTCTGGGAAGAAAGCGATTGGGATGAGACCACTGATAGTTGCCTCCAAAGTTCAGAAATACAATCTTCTACTTATGATACAACTGAAGCTGAAGAGGATTCCTCCGACGACGAGCAATAACAAGACCACCGCCATAAATATTTACCATAAGTCAACCCGCCATTCTCTCCGATTATCTTATGTAAAAGAATTTACTAAAAATCAGTATTATTTGTGATGTTAAATTCCTATCGACTTTGGGAACTGTAAATAAAACGAATGTATATTTTGAGGGAACTAAGAAAAGTTTATGAAACATGTAATTCAGAAATATTATGAATGCGAAATTTTTTATAGCTCTAATGAGAACTACTTAAGCAATTAAACTATTTTAAAATATAAACTAAAGACTAGTCAAGCCAACAAATTTTTGCAGCTCAGTGGTATTCAGTTAAACCAGTTAATATTAGTTTTCTTTAATTCTCTTTGTTTTCAATACAAGAAACAAACTAAGTACGTTTAACTTATGGTAGTATTGTTAATTAAAGTTCGTTCCTAAGATTGCTTCGAAAAATTGCGATTTGCGACGATTGATTGATGAACCATGGAAAGTTTAGCATGGGAACTCCCACGCATGATACACACAAGATGCAGTAAAGAATCAATCAATCAATCATAGGTTTAGGATCGGTACTATATTTTTTGTGACAGGTAACTTTCTAAAATAACATATCTGCACTGCCATTTTTGTCAAAGTGAAATCCCTGGTCACAAATAAGCTTCACCGGGGTTGTCACTTGTCACGCAAGAGCAAATGTGAGATCAACTCTCCAGTCTGCCAGGTCAGTGACAAGTTGGTCAAGCCAGGCTTCAATGAAAATTCAAAAAACGGTCATTCACTTTACATATTTATCCAAATTGAACAGTTTCGGATTTCTGTAAATATTACCTAAAATGTTGGTTTAAGTGAGCCTTAATTGAAAATCCAGTGCTAGAACCATACGGTCACATAAAATAATTGCACGAATCGCAATTAAATTTACCCAATAAATTACATTTTAAAAGTCATAGTTTCGAAAATAATAAATTTTGTTCTGCAGACTGCACAGTAAAAACGAGTTGATTGGACCTAATCAATTTGTAGTTTTCCTGAGCTTCACGTTAGCAAGCTGGACTGTACATGCTGATAAGCCATGTACATGGCATTTATAATGCAAGAAATTTAAATTCTACAAAGTCCCAGCCCAGGGTTTCAATTGTTGTTGTAATTCAGGTTCAGCCAGTGGTTAGCTCTCAGAAGTTTCGGGAACTTTTAAGGGTTGGGCCAAACGGGTGAAGTAAATTTTATTCATTTCGTTCTGTGTGTATCAATCCATTTCAGTTAGATCCAGGCAGGCATGGTGGTTGACGGTCGAAGATTTCACTGGTCTTTACTAGGAGCCAGGCGGAATGAGCATTTATTCTTCATCTCTAACTGGTATGTTGCACTGCAGAATAAGTACACCTGAGCAGAATACAAAAGCACGTGAGGGGTTAAATGACGGTCACACAACTTTGTTAGTTAATGGCTACGGGCATTCCTCAACTCAACTCACCTGTTGAATTCTTCGAAGGATGGGTACAGGGCCCAGCAAATATCTCATAATTTATGAATGTACTTCATCTGAGGCTTTCGTCCTGCAAAAACCCGACTACCCAACAATAAGACAACCTTTTCGACTTTTAAACAGCCTGGTTCAATTTAAGTCAGGGAGTACAAGAAGATTCTTCCATGGCTTACATAACACCTTCTAAGATTTGCTTCGCCTAGCCTTCATTCTGCTCAGCGATTATTGAACAGTTCAAGAGCCTGATAGTACGATTACCAATTACTTCTAATAAATGCTAATTTAATTAGTGAATGCTGAGAGACTAGTGCTCACTACGGTGGAACTCGAACCCGAATACATTTGGTTCCATTTTCAAGAACCCGGTTTAACTCGAAATATCGGATCCGAACCCGAGTTTTACCTCAACCGATTGGACAACTGTTTTAAAGCAAATAAATATATTTTTACGCCCTCTCAATCCCAAAACCCTAACCGAACCCGCGCTGAGCGCTAGACGTGCTGAAAGGCAAAGGCAAAAAGTCCAGACAAAAGAATTTTTTTCCATCGTACAAGAATCATAGTATTTTCTAGTGCATTTGCTAAGAAAGCATTCCATTCTTGTAAAAAGGGAAAGTGAAGGCTTCTCCTGGCAGAAAGTTGGAATTTGGATGGCATACCCTTGCGTCTTCCCGTAGCATCCAATCCCTTAAAAACAATCTCTACCTGAAGGCACACAATAGCCCAAAAAGTGAGGCTACAAAAGTCCAATGCATATCAGAACTTTCAGAACTATCTGAAGTAGCACATTTTGGTCCAAATGCTGTCTTATTGTATTCCATTCCCATTTCCTAACCCCTTTGCACTAACGGGAAGGAAAAACTACGGAAAAGGTCAAGACCAGAATATTCATTGGGCTTTTTACCTCCTAGTCAAAGTGTCTTTGAGAACTGCATCCCGATCTCAATGAGTTGTCGGCTTTCCGACATTCCTACGCACACCCCAATCAGAATTATAAACTACCTGTTCTACATCTACCTGTGCCTTCTACCTGTTCATTGGACCCAAGAATCCTCCCCCCAAATACAACAATCGCACCAAGGAGATGAGGGGGGAATGCCGAAATGATCAGCAGACTTGGCATTAAAAGCCAAGGATACACCAATATCTATCTATGCCAATAATGTGGTAGTGCGAATTTAAAAATTCGCATGAACTTTACTTACACAGTTTACAATGGAATAGTCCTTAGCAAGCTAAGGAAACACTCTGTTACTGTTACTGCATAAAAGTATAAGACTGCCCATGCCAATGCCTAGTTGTAAGTGGGCCTGGCTAGTGGCTGGGCATTTGAAATTGCAGAAAAAGTTTCGGGTAATTAATGAAGAGGTGACAATCATGGCAGGGCATTTGATGCAGGGATCAGGAACTATAATTTTTTGTGCGCCAAAATAAGTCCCTGTCCTGTACTTTTTCCAATTGCAAGTACTACTTGTACTTCTCCGGAAATGCCAAAGAAAATCTTACGAGATTCTGACTGGCGCTAGAGCCAAATGGGAACGACGTTACGGCCCAAATCGATTAAACTTTCAAATTGTAAATGCGTGATCGGATACACACCACAATTACCACAAAACGGTGCAATGATCATTACAAGGTTACAACTTTCTGGACAAGAAAATGAATCGGATATAAGAATAAAAACTTCAATGTTCACCGAAGGCCCATTGAAATGCTAGCAGTTTAAAAGCAAACTAGTGGAATCAAAGAGAAGACTGAAGACCAGGAGGAGATGAGGTCACGCATATTTATTTAGGCGTACACACGTTGCTTTGCTTTGCGGTGTTCCTACACCATGTCATGCATATTTATAAGTGGTCATTAATAACAGTTCTTTTTCCGAAGAGCTTTTGCTGTGATAAAAATCCATTCATGCCTTTCCCAACTTTGCTACTGCTTGGGAATTTCCACCTTGTTAACATTGTGCCGGCCAGCACATGCAAAATATTTCATCCAAAATCACCCCTGTCAAATTTTTAAGAGATTTATTTTATTTTAAATGTAATGTTAGACTCTTGCAAACCGATAAACTGAGGGGATAGTTTACATTTTCGTTCAAATTGTCATTAATCTAAAAATTTGCTGTGAAAACATTTCTACTGTCTGCATTCTTTCTCTGAATAAAAATACTACTAGAGATTAAGGTCACCGGTGATGTCAGAGGAGTTAGTGCTGGGTAGAAAAATGTGGTCACATTGAGGGTAAAGCTTGTGTTTCAAACACGTAACCTTTCCTCGCTGTTGGTGGCTAGCGAAACATTTCGGAAGACGGTCCTTTTAGCGCTGGTTCAGTGCCAACGACAAGGGATCTCATTCACCTGTTCCCGCAATCATCGACAGAGCTGACCCACTATATTTCTCTGAAAGTCTGGGTCTTGCTCTCTTGTAAAATTGACCGGCATTTCATGGTCAGGTACCGTCGCTGCACCGGAATGTCGGCTGTTTTAACGCGGAGTAGATGATTTTGCTTTGCATGTTGCATGCGTAGTAAGGGTTTACCTTGTGAATCGTTAAAACCGGTCGTACTGGCAAAGGTGGTCAAACACAGCTATTTTACACTTGACGATGGGTTGGTGAGAACAGTGCTCTCATGAGTTCTGGCTCGCACCTAAAAAAAAATACATCCGGTCATCATATGAACGGGATCTGGAAAACTTTCTTC
The DNA here is from genome assembly GCA_034699705.1 of Hymenaphorura dentifera. Classification (NCBI taxonomy): domain Eukaryota; kingdom Metazoa; phylum Arthropoda; class Collembola; order Poduromorpha; family Onychiuridae; genus Hymenaphorura; species Hymenaphorura dentifera. Next base: position 17,815 of record JAQGCM010000632.1, on the reverse strand, counting down.
AGAGTTCCCTAAAAACGAAGCCTTGCAATAAGGATGTGGAACCGGATCCAGAATCGGATCCTACCTGAAAGTTGGTATTCCATGAATCGGAATCATTTTCACGTTTCAACTACGGGGACATCTGACTGGAACTCACTTTGATGAATGTCCGAGCGGAAACCAGAACCCTCACTACCATTCCGAAATCGTCACTCAAAATAGAACCAAAACACTGCCCTAAATGTCATGAATCGGCCAGAACCATATTGCCAAAATTTATTCCAGTTGCCCTCTAACTGGAACCATTTCCGTAACCTTTACAATACTACACATGAAACTAGAAATTTCCGAGAATCTTAGCTGAAAAAGAAACGGAATCCTAGCTAGTTGGTTTAAAAATTAAAACCTTTGAAACCAGAACCCATTCGCTTACATGTAACTGTATGAACCGGAACCATTTTCCGGTTTTTAGGGAATGAATCCCTAAAAACGTTTAGCTGGACTTGACCTCGAATGTCGCAAGTCAGGATTCAGGAAGGACTTTGATTTTCTTCTTTTCTGCCGGAAAGACGCTCATCAAAAACTCCGGTGTACCTCGTGTTTGCCCGGAAAGGTCACCCACGACATTCTACGACCACTACAACGTCCAGACATCGTAGAACTGATCCGGTAGTATTCGAGGAGCTCGGGGACATTAGAATTTTTTTGAAAAATACTCTCACGAAGTCGGTTCGGGTCCTGCATGCTCTTGGCCCGTGCCGTGGCGAGCACTAGTTGAGGGGGAGAAAAGAGTTGACTCAATCCCATTAGCTCATCTAGTCCAACGTTACTACGTTACCTTAGCTGAGTTACCTGTCCAAGTTCCACCTGCACATTGTATGTATGCGCATTGATTGCATTGTTGCGAAGATTGAAGGTAGTTGGAATGTTGTGGGGGATTATTCGTAGAATAGGAAGGAGTGGAAGATGGGGTAGAATTTTGAGATGAGAGACGACGTTGTTGCTGGTGTCCAATGAGAGATCCGTGGTCAGCCACCCCTGTCAAGCCCTTGGGCCACCAGCCACAGAACCAGCACCAACCCAAGGAGGAAAAGAAGGCGAAATGTGGCCTCTCATCTTGTCTCTGAGGATTTGACTCTGACTTGGCTCAGGAGCCACCACCACCAGAACAGTTCCGTTCTTCTCTCGTCGTCCCAAAGAAACCTTTCCGTCCGAAAAGAGCCTTCGTCAAACTTTAGTTCTGTCAAAGCATCTTTCCCAATGTCCGGCCAGTGTCTTAGTCCCCGGGTCAATCGTAATCCTAATCCTAACCCTAACTCTTAATCCCAACCTTGCGAAAGAAAATTCATAGTGTCAAGTTTTGTGGTTTTGTGATTCTCAACTACAAATCTCAACTCTGTTGGAATGTTTCAAAGTGGCAACAAGTGTCTAAAGTGAAACAAAAATCGGACGAGCAGAGTAGTAGGAATAGTAGTACTCTCATCGTCGTAATTCTGAAATCGCCAGTTTAGTGATTTATATTTGGAAAAAATTAGCTTTGGATTTCTGAGGGATTCAAATTGATTTTAAGGTGAGTTTAAAGTGTGGATTACGTTCTTTTTTGGCCGGAAATAATTAGATAAGCGAGTCCGTAAGATGGTTTTCTTAAGCATCGAGGCGAGTCGTTTTGAAAGATGTTGGATTGTTGGGATGGTTGGGATTTGGACAGAGTGATCTGGTCGGTAGTGGAATGACCGTTCGTTCCCCTGCCTGCCTGAACAAACCAGCGCTGCCTAGCCAAACAACTTCCACTTCCACCATTTACAATTTTGCATTGACCATTAACTCTTAGTAAGTCTTAAGACAAGACATGACATGAGGACATGACACATGACCCATCAAACCAAACCATGCTCAGCCAGAGCCTGGCCACGCTAACTCTACCACTCCAAAATAGTCGAATATTATTGTTATTCTCTACCTTTGCCAATGAAACAGTGTGAATACTGTGAATACTGTGAAATGATAAATTAAAACCAACAATAAGGATGCATTTTATCCATATGTTCCCCCTAAGTACAAAGTTGTGCGTGCGTCTTATTATTTATGACTATGACACCCGTACTGCGAACATTCCAATCCAATTCTATCCAAGTGCACCAAAGACCTGTTTTCAGGGCTAAGTGTGTTTCCAGGCGTCAATTGCTAGGAAAATAAACTACGTACACTTCTCTCAACTGGTTGGATTAGCCATGTTTTTATTCAGACGAAATTCTAAACGTTATACTGTTTGTCACTCAGAATTATTAGTCTGGACTAGAGTAATTTAATGAGTTTTATGTGCTTGTGGCGTGGCGTGGCTGGACTAGTTCTGGTCTCATTCTACACTGCAAAAATGGAGTTTTTAGAGCTTATGCAAATTCTGCGGAAGCAATTGCGCATTAAATCAGCTATTTACAATCGAATGTCTGACAATTATTGTTAGGAAGTCCAAACGGTACATTTTTATTTCCATGAAAGGCAGCTTAATAAAGTGATGATAAACAATTTTTTCAACGTATTTAAATCGCTTAAAAGTACAGAATTGAATCAGAGTTGTACTTAAACATTTTATTGCAGTCAATTAATCTCACAAGAGAAAACCTCACGCGACGAGCATTCGATCACAAACTCAAATCTTTCCTGTTGAATTGACGAATTTGAAATAATTTTTGAAAAATCTCAGGGTTCTTTTCCTCTCCTGTACAATTCCCAATTGCAGAAAATTTTGTGCAAAGAGGTTCTGCTGTGTTGCAGAGCGTGCTTCCTGTAAAGCCTTTACCTGGTTTGGATCCTAACTCCTTATTCTTCACAATTTATTATGTAGAATATTTTCCGCTAAATAAATTCATTAGTTTTGGGTAGAAATAAAAAATATTCTAGACCTTCAAGTCATTCGATTTCGAACTCGAATCTACTCTACCAAACCGCAGGGCCCATATACGAATCTGGATATCCAGCTCCTTCTCGATCGGGATCGGGTTCGGGATGCGAAGCTTGTGTCCCGAAAGTTTCGGGACCGCAGTTGTCCCGTTCCGCCCTGGTCGGGACAACCGGTTCCGACCCGCCCCGGTCGGTCGGTTCCGGTTCGGGCATCCCTAAATTTAAAAATATAGCATATTCAGAGGCATAGAGAAACCGTTTCGAATGTAGTTCCGAACTTATCGAAGTATGAATTGTTTTTCGACGAAGGAGTAAAACTAAAATGTCTGACACCAGCCATGTTTGGAACTATTTCATTATGAGTCTAAAATTGTTCATATATTTTAGCGATATCTAAAGGAATTTGAAAGGAAGCATACAAAAACATCGAATCGAATTGCAAGTTTGACACGATCTAGTAGAAAGTGAAAATAGTAAGGTGTGCACATCTGACCAAGAAAGAGCTGGGTACAAAAATTTATTGTATCCAACTCTTGGTCATATGTGTGCTGAATATTTGCAAAGAATCACTGCAAAATAAACCGATTAGCAGCATTTCAGGTGAATTTGCCAAGAAATAAAAGTTCACTTTGTTCACTTTCTGTATTGTAGTGAATTGTTGATGATTAAAGGGATTTGAGTTCCTTTCGGACATCCCGAAGTGACCTGGCCGGGACGGGTTCGGGATGGCATGAACGAAAATCTAGCCCGTCCCGATCGAGCACAGCCAAAACCTATTAGCTCAATCCAAGCGCAGACGATGTGAGTTGCATCAAAAAAAGTGGAGCCGAACTGCACAAATAGTGGCAAAAGTATCCAATTAATTTGGATAGATCGATTTAAGAAAACTAAGACAAACATTACGAAATTACAAACTTTTTTACCCATTAAATATTTGTGAACGTATTTGTGGCATTGCACGCAGATACAGGCTTCGCTTGATTTTTTTTAGAACCGAAATAAGGCCAGAAAACTGTCATTTAGAAACTTCAATATTTGTAAGACATTCACGCTCAGTGCCACTCATTGCATGAATTAAAAGCGACGGATTTTTTTTAATTTTTTTTTAAAGTAGACGGTATACTTTTTGATTTAGTCAAAAAAATAGTTCGGCATTTTTGGTTTTACTCGGCTGTCGCTAATCCATTTTTAACTTTCGAATAGTGTGAAACTATCAAAGAAATTAAGGCATCACTAACTATCACTTAACCAATATTCTATAATGTAGAGCCAACCAAAAATTTAGCTAATTTAGCGAATTATTTCCACTGCCAAATTTTGTGTAAAGTGACGAAAGCATTCAGCATATTCTTGAAACAAATGTGAATAGAACCTGCCTAAACCTGAGATGAGAGGCAAGTTGTGACGTGCATCAATTTACAGAAATGTCTGGATAAATAATTTTTTACGAATTTCAATTTTATTACATTTAATACATCTTTCACAGCTGTTTAAAAATAATATACAAATCTCAGAATGGATGACTACTGGGTAGATTTTAAATATTCAAATTTGAGTACCCTAAACAATGAAAACGTTGCAGGACAGTAAATCCTAGCGGAAGGTTAAGTAAGTTTAAATTTAATTTAACTGTGTCCAATATGGCTACTTATTCTCAAGCTCGACAATAACAAATTTGTTTCAATCAGCACTGTGTCCGGATTCCAAGCACTAAACTACAACTACAACATTAGTTTCTCAGTGATTGACAACGTTACAAAACTATGAGCGCAATGTGGTTTTTGAGGTTGTACGGGGCGAGAGGCGAGATCAGGCACTACACAAAAAAAAACAAGTTTGCAAATGGAAGTAAATCTCGAAAGAATGTTTGGGCATGTGTACAGTGTACAGTATTTTGAGAGTGAACTGTCTTTTGTGGATAAAGACCAGATCAGGAGGACATTACATAGCAATAGCAGTGGACAAAGTACTTATGCGACGAGAAGGTCATTTGAGAAGGGATTGATTTAGATCATTTTTGACTTGTAAGGTCAGAGGTTTGGTTTTTAGGAGAACAATGTGTGGAGGGAGAAGAGATTACGTTAGGATCTGAGCAAGCAACAAAGGTTGATTCTTATTCTTATCTAGACTAGAATGTTTTATTGGAGGAAGGATTTAGCTGGGGATGGAAATTGTAACTTGTACCAACACAAGGCTAAACTGCCTATGCGTCAAGTTGTCTAACTACAACAGAGCTGTTAAGAACACTATTGCTTCATACTGAAATATTTAGACTCCTTGGTGGACACTTTGAATTATAAATTGAGGTAGTGAGTTGACTATGGGTATGGGTCCAATTTTCATCAGCACACGCACACTTAAGACAGATTAGCTAAGGTGTGGCGATGTGATTGAGGACGACGACGACATTTTCAAAGGAAACATATTTCCTCAGTTGGATTTGAGATTAAGTTACATGGAATTCGCATTTAATAAAAGTCTGGGTCTTGGCAGTACCAGCATGTTAGTAATTTCCAGATTCATGTCATTGAGTGAAGGGGACAAAACGAAACAACGAGAACTTTGTCTAAGCCAACGTATTGTCGATCGACCTTATTGCCTTACCCTACGCAGAATATTTGTGAACCCCGGCTAAGTTAGGACATCCCTTGGGATCCATTGTTCCTTGGCAACAATGTAAATTGGACTAATCTGTATAAGCTAATTCCAAGTGCCAAGTCTACACAGAAAAAGTTAGTAGATAGCATGCAATGCATGTTTCTGTGCAAGTCTCCGCACGGAAACAGTTACTGATCAAACGAGGCGCACTACTTAAGACAAAGCAATGTAGTGCTAAATCCTAATGTTTTAGCCTTTAGCGGGTTGCTCAAACGAGTGGCACTGAATGGTGTAATTATTCTATTGAAACATTAGATTTCGAGATGGGCTTAGCCGAGTCAAGCCTGCAACTGCAAATACAAACTAATGAAACTACGCAACTTTTGCAGTTGAATCAAATGAATACTACTTAAATTTAGATGCACTTGTGTGAAACCTTATTGCGTTCTCTCGCACTGTCACATTTTTGCGGAAGATTGAATAAGTGTCTGGTGAGGTTTGCGTGAGTGTGAAATCGTTCAAATGAGACTTACGATTAGTAAACAAATACTAATCGTAAGTGGAAAGTTGGATGCAAACCCTTCCTGGGATAAGGCTAAGCCTTAAGACAGTAAAAATCACCAGTCGTGCTACATATTTCAGATTCTCGCTTGCTTGCTCACGTTGAGATGAGAGTAATGTTTAAAATCACACCTGTGCGATATTTTGTGAACGTTGAGATGAAGGCAAATCATAAATAACGTAAGTTAAGTTTGTCAGGAATAGGCATAAGTCTTGCAGCACTCGTAAAATAATCATTAGGCCAGTTCAATTTAGAGAATACACGAGAGAAAGGAGCTCAGCTCACTCGACTCATCCGAAAGAGTATAGATTAAGTCCATGCAAATCACGACGCGATTGCCGCAAGCCACTTTAATTTTTGTTCTGACAATGCAAAACTAAATACGAAAATGCAAATACATGTATAAAATGTGAATGAGAATTTGGTTTTGCTGGTTCACAAAGAAATTCTTGGCTTTTTATGAATATAGGAAGACGAGGTAGAAATGCCGCTGGTAAGGAAAGTTCGAGGTGGGCAAGGAAATGGGTATGGCAATGGACACGGAAATGGACATGGAAATGGCCATGGAAATGGACATGGAAATGGGCATGGACCCCTTAAAGGACACCACAGTGATGACGACGAGTCAACTCCGATTTGTCGCTGCAGAGTTTTATATTTGGGCTCAGCTGTGCCCCAAATTACAAAAGATGGTCTTCAAGGGATCCAGGAGCCCTTGAAGGAGTTATACCCTGACACAGGGCTGTCGTCCTTGAAAGGAATAGACTCCTGGTTAAGTGTGTGGTCCAATGGACTTTTACTTGAGAATGTAGATGAGAAGAATACAAAAATCACACGGTTCTTCCCGATTGAGTCTCTTCACTATTGTGCAGCCGTCAGAAATGTTTTGGTCCCAGTCAACAATAATGCTGGAGCTTCCTCTTCAGAGAAAGTTCAAAAGTTTCTTCCACTTGATTCCCCATTTGCTCAACTTCCAAACCTTAATCACCCTCCACTTTTTGCATGCATTCTTCGAAGAACCAGTGGGATTAAAGTGTTGGAATGCCACGCATTCATTTGTAAAAGAGAAATGGCGGCTAACGCATTGGTCAGATGTTGCTTCCATGCTTATGCGGATTCCACTTATGCCAAGGAGCTTGAAAAAGGTGGAACGTTGGCAACAACCTCTGCTTCCACAAATGGACGACCTATGAATGGATTTTCTCATGGAAATGGACATTTATTCAAAGATCCAGAAAGTAGACCGATTCAACGATCCGTCACACCCTTGGACTCTATAGAAAAAGTTACAGGGTGGCAAGCCCTTAGTCAGAATGGAGATTCCGATATTATTGCAGTAGCCAATTCAACCGATGACGACTTTACGGAAATGACTGCTCCAACGTCAACTCCCAGAGACAAATTCGAGTTCCGAGCAGATTTTCCAGATGAGGACGAAATTTATGAAGGCGATGAGAATCATAAAATCTGGGGAGGAAACAATTCTAGTTTGGGACAGAATGGAACTTCTGAGCTCGTATACCTTGAGACTGATGGAACCCTGAAGTCCGTCAAATCTCATAGTTCCAAATTCACCAGACCGAGACAATTTATATCGCCGCCACCTCCGCCTCCACCTCCTCCTCAACAATTCTCATTGCTCAAATCAGCAGAAGAAGAAGCCTTCACCTCAAAAAAGAAAATGAAGAAATTAAAGAAAGAAATCAAACTCCAGCATCAACAACAACAACAAATGCATCAGCAGCAATACTTGGTTCGTCCTGCGTCCATGATGAATCTTAGCACAGCACTCCAAGTCCCAACTAACGGCCATCCAACCCGAGGTGGAAGTGTAATGAATGGTCCAGTCACACATCGTCCAACTAGTGCAATGTCAACGTTGACTCGAAATCGTCCCATGGTTCAGCAGCAGCAATTAATACCAGCACAACATAACATGAATGGCTACGCGTTCTTCCCAGGTGTAATGCCACAACCGATTTACGGACACTTACCTCCAACTCATTTTGCCATGGCCCCGCATCCAGACCTCCTTAAATCCAAATCCTCCAAGAAGAAACATAGACAACAACCAATACTAACTCCATTACCGATTTTGACTCAAAATATGCACCCAATGGGACAGCATCATTACCCTCAGATCCACCACTACCCTGGTCCATCTCCGATGAACTCCACTCCTTCCCCAATGTCTCAACAGCAGCACCTTCAACAACAGCAACAACAGAAACAACAACAATATCGTCATCAGAAAATGATGGCTGAGGAATATAAGGGAATGAAGGGGCCACCACCGCCAGAGATGATGATGATGTCTCAACAACAACAACCACCTCCACCATCACAATATGCAACTATTGAGAGGGGCTACCATTACCACGCGAGACCCATGAATGGAGATGCGTCCACTCTCCTCTCGAACAAGAGCAAGTCAAAAAGCAATTCGAAAAACAATCTTGTAGACTCCAGACCAGATTCACCTTTCAATACAGGGATTTATAGGAAGAAAGGTCATCTGAATGAACGAGCTTTTTCTTACTCCATTCGTCAGGAGCACAGCTCCAGATCCTATGGATCTTTGGCTAACCTCCAATTTGCTAACGAAAATGGCGGAACATTGCTGAAACCTTCCGGTTCTCCTCCACACTCGGCAGGTAAAGTTTGCAGAGCAGCTCGGCTGTATGATAACTGAGAGCCCATTTCTTTTCTAATTATTTAATTGCTCCAGTGAGTATTCTGTCAGTGTGAACTTCAGATTTTCATGACTCATTACAACCTTCAAACAAACACCAAATTTTAAACAATGTAGCGATTAGAAGAATTAGAACTATTAGAGAAAGGAACACTGTACATGACTAGTACTGATTAGTCTGAATTGTAGCACTGGAACGGTACTAATTTACCTTCAATTCGGTGGAGTTTCCCAAAACAAGGTTTTCCGGGGGTTTGATGGGAGGATGGGACTCGCAAATTTTTTTTTAAACATAGAAGAGAATCTTGAATAAGAATGTATTTGGCCTAGGGGTAGTCCGAGTTAATGAAATTTCGCCTATAACCTAAGATAAACCAAAGTTTGAATACAGGGTTGTTTCTGGATTTTGAGCATGCAACTATAGAAAAGTGAAAGCAAGTGAAAGTGTGCATACTAGAAATCTAAAGTTTTTTTAGAAGGACCACAGATTAGCCATGTGTGGTCCTTTCATATGCACACTGCATGCATTTCCAACCAAGGGTCACAGTGACAAGGTCAAAGTTATCTAGGCTAACAAAGCAAAGGCAATAATTTCAATCCTTTATATCCATTTCGCCGTCCATATTTCGTCTTAAATCGCAATTTCTCATTTCAATTGAATCCTTAATCAAAAGTTTAATAAAATCGGTTTTCATTATTTAATTTAATTCATTTCATTCTGCAGAAGGGATAAAAAAAGAACGCGAAATTATTCAAATGGTGAGAGACTTGGACTTATCGGGAGATGAGATAGAGAGGTCACAAGTTCCAGCAGATTTGTACCCTCCAAGAAAAGTCGTCACGAACGGGTATCGACAACAGAATGGTCACGGACCTCGCATTACTCATCGGTAATTCCAAACGAAACAAGTGAGTAAACAGATTTAATCAAATTTTCCACCTGTTATCGTAGAAATAAGTGGACATGCACTATCACCATCTTCTAGTTAATGAAAAAATTACGATTATTAGTATTTAATCTATTGCATAATCCCTCGCCTCATTAATCCCTCGCCTCAATTTGTTCAAGTTTACTTGCAAGCAGGCAGAAGAATGCTCGTTTGCTAATCAAACCTGTTTTGAAGAAAATGCTTATGCTATCGCAACGTAGGGTAGTATAGTAGAATTTATAGTTTTTGAAGAAAAGAATGCACAACTACAAAAACAACTCGCTACAAAAGACGCAGAAACGAGTGCAGCAACGACAACCTTGCAAAATATAATTTAGATTTCATTAAACTTTTTAACAAAGTGGAAAGGAGTTTGCGAATATAGACATTCGCAGGTTTAAAAGCTCAGTTTGCACAATGCAGTTATACGTATTTAAGATCTTTGATCTTTTGGCTGAAACACTGAAAGGAACCACAGGTTGCTTTACTATGTTATTTCTCCGTCTCCTATGCAAATTTATTTTCACCTTTTATCATTAGATAGTAAAGGATTGAAAATTCCTTGCGGACAAAAATAATTTGATGTGCTAAGTGTGCCGTACCGAGGAAGGAATGCATACTTAGAATTCCAATTTGTAATGGAAGGATTTAATGAGGAAGGGATGAACGCGAAGACAAAGACTCTAAAGTACAAAGTACAGATGTTTGGACGGAAGGTTATTATCATTGTCAGCTAAGAGATGAATGGTTTGATGATCATAATCTCCGAGTTTTTATTTTGCTAGCATTCTAACATGCATCGCATTGGTTGTTTGTTGGATTGGAGTATATGATAGTATGAGTATTGAAAGTACAATGGAGAATTGACCCGAGAGTTTGTTGCTGAGTTTGAGAGTTAGGAAAGTTAGGATTTAAAGTTTTGGCTGAGCTGTGAACGTGGACTTGGACGTGGAGGAAAGGAAGAGAACAGCAACGAGTGAAATGCCTGAAGTTTTTCTTCCTTCATTAAAATTCAAGTTACGTGAATATTTTCTCCTACGATTTGCTCAGAGGGGGTTATCAAATGATTAGCGTGGGATGTCCACGTCAAACACAAACCGCACCTCAGAAGTAGCCTTCCACTTCCACTCCATCATTTCAATACATAAGTATGCCTGGCCCTCATCATTTATTTAGAAGTGATGCGACTCATCCTGAGAAGATGAGAAGGACTGAGGACGACATGATGTCAGAAATCTAATCATCATGTCCTCATACAATATCTATTCAATCTTAAATCTTAACTATGCATGTACTATCAAGAGACAGAAATATCACTCGTCGACCCACCTGTCCAACAACGAACAACGGGAAAAACAATGCAATGGGAGAATTCGAACCTCATTTAAATATCTGCGTTAGTCCGAAGGCTGCTAAATTAGGACTCAAAATTTCAAATTCTTCTCTATCAGACAGGTCAGGAGTGGTGACGACGCCTAATTTCATTAGGTTTGCACTCCAAATAACCACTAACATTGGGATTTGAATTCTTAATTACTAGCTGCATTTCAAAGGAAGTGTCAACTTTCGATCAAATTTTTGCCAAGTATACATGGAATTGAGGTCTCGTCAGTCGTGCCTGTGCCGACGCCTAATTTTGCACTCCAAATAACTCCAAAAATTGGGTTTTGTCATCTTAATTAGCATAGTTGCGATTCAACGGAAGTATCAAATTTCGATCCAATTTCTAGCTACACACATAGAATGAATTTCTATTTGCTATTTGATTGCGAATTTGATTGCAAAAAAAAACTATATCTCCTGATGGATTTGACTGACTGACTGTCCTCAAAATTGCAACTGGAAATGTACTTAGTTGGTGTTAAAGAATTTGATGACGCTTAACGCTGGCGTTTGAAACTAGTTTTGTGAGCTGCCCGCCCCGAGCATTATTATTAAACGAGCAAGTTAGTAGTATTGATGTCGGGCGCAGGCTTTGGTTTTTCTAAGATGAAGAAGAATTTGAAGAAACCAAAAAACAAGTAGAGAAATGTTGAATCTTCACCAGCGGCCGCTTGGCTGGGCTGGACACACGTTCAACAATTGAACAAAATTGCAAAACAAGCAAGCAGGCAAGCGGTACTTGGTTCCTGTTCGTCTCTCATCCGGGCCTGGCCTGCCCTGCCTAGCCTTACAACAATGGAGCTCTTTAATTGCTCTTGTAATTGTAATCCTAGTTGTCTCTCATCTTAAGATTTCAATCTTCCGAGTTGGCTTTGTTTTAGTGCGTGTTATGACTATGAGCGAGCACCAGAACCAGAGCCTATACAGTCTCATTCATCTTCGTCGTTTCCGTACAAACTTTTCATAATAATGCATGGCAAGTACCTTTGGTCTTTTTTACACCATTATTGTTGCATTTGATTGTTGCATGAGGTGAAAGAATAAAATAATATCCTTGACCATGATTTCATATAGAATTATATTAAATGAACGCATGAGGAGTGATGTGTGTAACTTTGAAGAGATTTGAGGATGGATTACACGCACTCAGAACTCAGAACACTCAGAAGTCAGAATGTTACGAAACCTGCTACTAAGACTAAGGGTGACCCATCCCATTCCTCATTTTTAAAATTCCCATTATAATTCAACACTTTAAAAAACTTTTTGTAGTCAGGATGTTAGACGAGAACTATAATCACAAGACGCTTTGATGCTACTTTGCATCAATCCGCAAAAGTATTTCGGAGTCCCACCAATCTCCAAACCACTCCACGTTTACTGTTACTTCCAAGTAGTAAATATAAACTTTTGTGAATAGTTAGATCTCAAAGAGAGTTGCAAAAAAAAACTCAGAGAACATGCATATGCAATCATTTACAGATTCTGCCAATCGCGATGAAAGTAGTCGCTGCTAATGTAAATTAGTACTCCACCCACACTCATTCTTTTTTAATTAGTCTATCATCCATTGAATTCAATTTATGAATTCAGCACACATTGTTTTTAATCAGTGCTGAAGCTGAAGTTGAAATTTTTTTGTACATCAGACCGGACACCCTTCCTTCCACACCATAGCCACAAACATCTAGACAAATTGCGTTTCCAGCATTGAATTCAGTCAACTTATTGTACTATTTCTGCGGTAATAACGTATTTCCAAGTAGAAGTTGTATAAAATTGAGAATTTTGCATTGGATGTTCATGTGTTTTGTGCCTGATACCGGTCGTCATTAAAATGGTGACCCGCATGGCATGGATATTTGACCTGACGACAATAATCCAAATGCTTTATGTCATTCCTGAAACCAGGTTCATTTGTCAGTCAGTGTTCATTCTGTTCATACCAGCATAAAACCTGCTTAACTCATGAGTTTGTTCTCAGGCATTCTTCCACTAACTGTTTTTAATACCAGTTTCTATAACTCTCATCATTGCCTGAGGCAAAGTTGTTTCTCTTCCCTTTAGTCATACGCTCATGAATTGGCATAATCGCATCTTCTGGAGCAGTAAGAATAATACATAAATGTGATATAGGGCAGCAACAGGTGCTGTGCAAACAGGGCCAGGACTGAGAATGATTAATCGATTATTGTTACTTTAGTATTCCAAACTTTACTGTAAATATGTTTTGAGGATAAAAGAGTGAAAAATCGTTTATACTAAACGGATTCACTCAGTTTTGAGTTTGATTAAATGAATTGTTGAATCCTTGCCTGAATCTTTTGTCCAGGTTCATGATTCAAAACATTATCAGCTGAAATGGGCCCGAAAGAAAATAATCTGTTGCTGAATGTACTCGGAAATGCAATGTTTTATTCAAAGTTTATTCCCAAGTTTTGATACTTGGTTTGACTTGGGCTGAGTTAGTCGTTTCAACGACCCTCTTGCATATTGAAATCTGTCAATAAGGAACGTCAGCACGTATTACGTATTGAAAGATTTGTTTGTGGGCAGATTTTAACCCTTTAGAAGATGTTGGTAAGTGAGTTCAGATAAGGAGTGATGACATTCGGTGGGGATGAGGACGGCTACGACATAAAATATGTTGTTCGCCACGCCTGAAGCCTGCATTCCACACACGGAAGACCCTGATTCTTGACGATGCCGGTGTGAATGAATGGATTGCAAAGATTTGCAAACGTTGTTGGTCGGTTGGTGTATTGGGCCGGCGATCAGGAGCAGGAGCTTTATACTTTATAATGTATCCTCAAGGGTGTTATTGACCTTTATTCTTTCATTTGCACATTATATAGCTATTATTTTGCCATCCCCCCTCATCTCAACTTTTCGTCTTCTTCACATCCTCACATCTTCAGATCTTCTTCCATCCAACTCGTACAACTTTGTACCACTGCAAGTGCAAATCTCATCTCTCATCCCCCAGCATCTCATTTGATTCCTCTTCAAATTGTTCAAATTCTCATCCTGTGATGCTGTGCACTTCTTGAGAGAGATGCAAAGATGAAGGGAATAGAAAATATCTACACTTGCCTCCGAATTCTCACACATCTTTGTAATCTACCCAAGTTCACAAAATCTTAGTCTAATGCATTACATCAGCAGTAAAGTATGGTTAGGCCAGCCAAGCCATACTACTAGCTCAGCTTGGATGTTCTTAGTTAGTTATTTAGTCGGACTCGCAAAGTCATTCCATGACGAGAATGTAACTGAACTTAACTGGAATACAATGGCTACAAGATTCTTTCATATGCACACAAATGTGGGGATGGAACAACACGGAACCACACACAAACCGAACAAACCACTCACAAACAAAATAACATTAGTTACTTTCATCACACCGCTCAGCTGTGTGGTGCACTTTCTTTCGTGCTACACGACACCACCACAATATTTTTAGACTTAAAAGGAATTGCAATGTTATGTCATTGAGGCAGATGATATTTTATATTGCGAGGATTGGTAATTTTTGTGGACCCCTATTTTTCTGAATAGATTTTGAAAAATTTAGTTAATTTAGTGCAGACAATGTACCAAGTCTTTGTGGAGTGGGAAAAGGCCAAGAGTCAGACAAATGTGTTAAGAGGAGTTATGATAACGGTAATACCAACTCATTGCATCGACCTCACCATAAAATAGCTCTTAAGATCACCAAGCTGAAACCTTCCTCAAGCTAACGTACAAAAACAACTTAGTTTTTTTTCACATTGAATTCATCGCAATCTCGCAATTATGATAGGGTACATTGTGAATTCAATTTTTTCTACAAGTCCAAACCGTAGGGCAGGCATTGTATCAAAAGCTCTTTCAAATAGATTTCTTGAAATCGAATTTTTAGTCAATATCTGCAACGATTTTCTATACCACAACACGTCTACTTCAACATTTCCGCAATTTACCTTCTTATATACAGAAGAACATCTTTTCGCTTATTCCCGTGTCACCCAATTTATCTAAAAATCGCATGCATTACTTAAAATATAGTATAATATAGCATCAGAATCCTTTCATATTCTTTTCGGCACTGGAAAAGCTCGTGATCATTGCTTGTATTCTCTAAATTTTCTGTTTTTCTATCAAGGCATGCATGCAGTCACTTAAGAACACTATGCAGAGCAGAGCACAATATGTTTATATTTAATATTGAAAGAAACATTCACTTTCTAAGCAGCCTTGCACAACTTGGCAAATTCAATGTTTGGAGAATTCTTGGATTACTTGGATTCTTGCTAATGTCCAAAAAATGTGAGGATTTCTTGTGTAATCACATGAATGAGCATAATAAATAATGCGATTCATTGCATGTAACAAAAATGACATCTGCATTTCGTGATCATCATATTCTCTGAGCTGGTAAAGCGTAGTTGAGCAACTTGTATATCTTTATTTGATGAAACCCACTTTTCCAAGCGTGGGAGATTTCTATGTTAATTTATTTACTGCTCGACTACGACTACTCCCTAAATTACGTTATTATGTTAGCCCACAATAATTTAATATGTGTGTCAGTAGGGGAATACTTTTAGCATCGGTTTTTGTCCAAGACAAACTAACATTAGCATTTCATTTAAGTCTGACGTACACAACAGACTATAAAAAGCAGCCAACACACAAACTGGTAGGAAATTAGTTTTTATATTGCGTCGTTTTGTCTGGAAAGTAAGCACATGTGCACAAGGTTGGAAGAATAGAATACGCCATATTACTGGACTCTAACACTTAATCCGACGCTTTGAGTTATTTTACCATTTTTCATGCAATTTCTGCTACTATTGGATTAGAACATGAAATATTCACGCCTCATTCACTTCAATTAGGCACTTCCAAAATTATCCCAAAACACACCCACATAACTAAAGCTCTGACGATGAGTACAGGCAGAACTTTTAATTAGATGCTTATTTTTATTCATTTTTAGTTATGAAGTCGTCAGACATCTTTTCTCCCTTCCAAACATATTTCAATAAAATGTTTCTTGTTTGAATTGCAGGTGGAGATGCAATTCGAGTAGAATCTCAGGATCTCCAAATCCAAATTGAAAGATGCAAGAGTTAAGCGAACTACGACAATCTATTCAAAATTAATTTAAATGTAACAAGAAGAGAAGTCCACTCCATTCAGCGAGAAGATTGGTGTGATTTTGCAAAGAAGGACTGAACATTGGAGTGGAGTTTAACTTTCTGACGAGCGGTTAAAATATTTTAGCCAGTTATAACTTGTAATTAATACATGTGATGCCTAGCTTGTGAAATCAAGGTTTTAGAGTAATGACTTGACTTAAATTCTGCTTCGCTTATTGATATTTTGCTGGAAAACATACGTTTTAGTACCAAATTTGCGTCCAAGAGTTTTTTTTTGACGTGTTATTTGTTTCTATTTCTCTGATGTCAATAAGCGAAATGGCAGTGCAAAGATCGACTCGTGTTTCTGTCAAATCTTAAATGTCATTTCTTAATAGGCCTGAGTTCTCATACGGGTTTGCAACGCATGTATGCACGTATCTTGTATGGTCATTTCTAGAATATTGTAGCGACTAGGCTACAGAATTGATATTATTGTATTTTCAATTATTTGTAACATGTAGAACTTACGATTAAGGTGTGATAGATTCGAGGACAGAAGAATTATTTGCCAAAGTATTGATAAACTCCTCTTTGTATACACATAATAATTCTACAAAGCAATGCAAAATGCAATGCACACACAATACAAAAAGGTACACGAGTTAATCAAACTATAGAAATGGAAAATGTTTAAGAAAGGGCAAGTGTTATGAAACGCCCAATAGTTCACACGTGTCAAACTTGTACTATTCTATTGTCAATGAGTTAATTGACTGTTCGTTATTTTGAAGTGAATATAGTGAAATATTAAATGATTAGGACAATCAATTTGACAGGGATAATTTGTAAAATAGGAAATACGAACGCGAAATTGCATGTACGCCTCAGATTATGACTGATTGTTCAACAAATATGGCGTCGGAATTTGAAAAGTGTGTAATAGTTTACTAGAAATACGAACTTAATAATAGTTTTATTTAATTTGTAATTTAGTGTGAGGAAAAATTAGCCTTTGTAAATGTTTTCATTCCTGTTTTCGAACAGGCGGTGAATGCGCCGAGTTGAATATTTTTTTGATAGACTGACTGACTGCAGGTTCTAGCACCGGCACAACCTGTTGCTCAACCGTCATGCGATTATCCAACAATATAGTACGCAAGCCAGTGTAATTATTTTTAAACTGATTACCAGCTTGCTTTAGTAAAGATGCTCCTACTGCTTACTGCACTTTTCTTGTTCTTGGATAAAGTTTGAAAAATGTAAGAAGTTAGTTCAGGGTTTTAGTTAGCTCATACATCGCTTAATTGGCTGAGACAGGCAAAAGTAGTGTTGAGCAGAGACAACAACTGTAAATGACATACACTAATTAACAAATCGATTATTTATTCAGATTTTTTTTGCTAAATTAAACAAATCGGTTTTTAAGTTTTAAGTCCAAACTAACAACCGCAGATATCCAAACATATTTTGTCTGTTCTACTCTTGAAAGTACGTCATTCTTACAATTGCAATCTTTCCGTTTGTTCAATAGAACCCAACCCATGGTCATGCCGATCGTGCAAATGTAGTTATAATTGAAATGAAGTGACAATATTAAATTTATATTTGATATTTAGCATTTAATGTGTGCGTAATAGTTAAATTC
>JAQGCM010000631.1:0-22627 GCA_034699705.1 Hymenaphorura dentifera | reverse complement strand
GCCCGAATCCATAAACTCTGTTTCTCTTCCTGTTGAAATAAATTGGTTTACAAATAATTAATTTAATTGTTTCTTTTGTGCCGTACTACAACTCATCCTATGAGTTGAATGGCTGGTCTTACCCAAGTCCAAAAGAATACATGTTTTGAGGTGCTCTCTTGTCCATGGAGTTGTAGCCGTCTGGAGAATATGACAGGTCTTCATAATGTTCGTAGGACGACGGTTCTTCCACTGATATCCGTTTACCGAGGCCAAAGTCATATGAGGGCAATCTCTTGTAAGTTCCGTAAGAGTACATAAGTCTCCTCATCGAGTCATAGTCATCTCCAGCAGATTCTGGACGTGACCAGGCGTAAGACGACCCCACAAATAGTATTACTAGCATTTGAGACATCAGCAATGTTCCTATTCGTTGCATTCTGAAAAATATCAAAACAAATCCTTACCGGTAAACACACTCGACTTGGACAAGAACTACAAAACAGCTCTACTGAGCAAGCATCTGAATTGATGGGTTTTGAGAAGTCGACTTTAAATTAACGCTGGTTTGTCGACTTTGTTGCTGCTAAATTACAACCAATAGACCAATTCAGACTTGCGAAAATTTGGAGTTATGTTAGGAATTCTCTATTCACAGCTTGAATTGCAAATTGAGCCACTTTGTTCATTGCATTGTATAATCAAAGGCAGGAATATCAGAGCCGAAGGGGAGAATATATTATTGATACGCAACGCCTACAAGACAAATAAGCTGAACTGTGATGAACCTTACAAGGTATCAATTTTTACCAGACAACGAGCGATATGGTACCAAGCGTTCCCTTCAGGCATCTGAAACTAGTCACAATTCTATAATTCACAGAATTCTCATTCATGCACGTCAAGAGGAGACGCTTTGAAGAACTTGAATTACTATGTCGAGACGAATCGGAAATAGTTAGCTTCTCTTCGAATTAAATAAAGAGTGAAATTCACGAAACGCCTACCAGTCTCATATTCTAACTTCTCGGATTACCGTTTGAAGGGATGTGAGCGCAGCACAATAATTAATGATCTAATGCGACTCTAGAATTGACCTATTCAGAATTTCAACGCAAACAGGTGTTTTCCGGTATCAAATGCTCTTCCATGTTCTACTCGACAATCATTTTCATTACTTTTAATCTTGTACGACTATAAATTCTATTCATTTATATTTCCAGACAAATGCTGTCTAGCAAAGTAAAGTCTCTCGAGAAAAGTCTAATGAATCCAAGTCACAGAGGGTCTCAGAAGACTTTGGCAAAAGGTATGCAATGGTTTCCCAACTAAACCAGTCCACTCGTTTGAGAAAATGGAAGTCAATCTGCAAATTCTGTTCTCGGTCTCGGTATTTGGAAAGCCGTTCCTTTAACTGGAAAGTTTCGACTGGTTTAGATTTTGAACCCAATGTGCAAACTGGGAGATCTAGTGAATAAATAATAATTATTTATCTTCTAGTCGCATGAACTCAGAAAGTGTTTTTTGGATAACTGGGTGTGACCTATTGTAATGGAAATTAGAATGTCTGGTTTTTCACTTCCGAAGTACCACGGATATGCAAATCCTTCGTAATACAAGATTGCTCATCAATCATCATTTGATATTGTAAAATGGTATAATATTTGCATAAGTAGCGGGGTAATTGTGACAGACAATAGCAATTCCCTGGTTCAGTTTCAGTTACGTAGCATCAAGGTCCTGGCCCTGACGATATTGTTCGAAATATTATAGGTTATAGAATAGATTATACAGATTTGGGAACATGACACTAAAGCTGTTGTCCGAGGGTAAGTGCCAAAATATTTTTAATGACGTCACTACAGTAGGAAAAGCTGCGACTGACACTCTAGATTTTTCAGGATTCAACTAAACTTTTAGAGTGAGAACGGAATTCTTGCAAAGTTTTCTGAAATGATATCATTCCCTCTTTTCATGTTCACACACTAAACATAATTGTCAAATTAATATTGAAAAGAAATGCAGGGCCGTATATTTGCTTGTTGCAGTTTGAATATTCCTCACTAAAGTGCTCTGCGTGAAATTATGGTAGCATTAGCAAAGCGTTGAAATATTTTTCGTTAATGACAGAACGGTTCGAATGAAAGGACGGGTGCTGACAAAAGAACTATAAAATTATGTATTCTTTCTCTTTCAACATCCTCTAGAAAAGTGAATAATATCTGATTCATATTGGGCACGCCAAATTTATTTTTCATTGGACGTCATCATCGTCTGGACGGAATTACGTAAGAAGGGAACCATAGTTGGCTAGTTTCCACAATTTTGTTTGGAATTTTTTTGTGTGCATGCAAGTGAACGGAAGCAGATGTCATGCTAATCTTGAAAAGTATGTGTACCATGTAGCGGCCAGTATATCTCTTGTTTTTGCATTACTTTACTTCAATGCCGAAACTTTGTCATGGACTTTCTTTTTCAATCTTTTACTGTCAACTTGTGAATCTTGACAGAAAACTAAGTTCTGGCCTTGGATCATGTACATCCTATTAGCCAATGGGCAAAACCATGGACATGGACATGCTGACAGGGAATGCAGAAATGAGAAGAATTCACTTGTCCTCGTCCTATTCAAAATAGAAACTTTTAGTTCGTTTGTATTCATTGCGTGTCTTGGACTTTCTTCAAAGTTGGGCAAAACTATTCAATGACCAACTGAACAAAAAATGAAAGATCCAATGCTTTTTCTAAGTTGTGCAAGGTTCTGCGGGATGGACTCTGCTCGATCTTCATGATTTAGACATGGGTACTCCCGTCTGGAAACTACGACTCTGATCAAATCTTTAAAAGCGATATGCGAGCACGAATATACACTTTGACCATATGTACACCTTTCTAAATATTTAGGTCCATCTCGATTGTTTCCGCGAGAGTGGCCGTTGCCCTTAACATAAATTATCTATGAGGATTGCTACTCATGCGACTGTGTAGTGATTTGTGCTCCAAGAGAATATTGCGAAAAGCTATCACAATTGCTCAAATGCGACGCGTTTGACAGTAAGAAGCACTGTCAAGTCTCGAAAATCTCAATCTGCCGCGAAGTAATCCAAAAATTCGTATTCCTGCGGGAATTTGCTCTTCAATTAAATAATAACGTCAAGTCGACACCCTTAATAAGATTTGAGACGGAAAGCAAGTGTTTTTTACTATCCGATAGAGTAATTGGAAATCTTCAAAATGAAGCGGCTAATTTCCCAGAGGAGATCTTATGACAACTTCTTGACCTCAAGTCAACTTTAATGAGAATGTCAAACACGAGTATCTAAGCAGTAATATGTGCCTTGCTTCTCGAGCCAGATAACTTTTCGCGATCCACTGGTCACCCTTCCTCATGTAAGCGCCAAACGTCACAGTGGAATTAGAGCCGCCTTCAGTTTTTCTGTCACTAAATTTGTTCCCTTTCATCACTTTCTAGCCAAGGCAAATATATTTTTCCGATTCCACCACAAGTGTCTCAAGTGTGAAAATACTTATCTGTTCATTTCATTCTGTAAATTAAGATTTTCTCAAAGCGAATATTACATGAAAACTTTGACGAATATTTAAAAGTTCATTCACATGGATTATTTTAGCAAAAGGAGAGTTGTAGCTAGCAAGATGCATTCGTCTATATTTCTCTAGCCTGTATTGCACTAGCCGGACGATCCGTTATAAAAATGATTGTGAACTTAACCGGAGAAAGCTGCACGGACTCACTCAGAATAAATGCATTCACGGATTACCCGAGAGAAGAACAAAACTGTATCTCTTTCAGTTGTCTTTTTCGTGAGAGTTACAGCAGTTGCATGACGTGAATGCTCCATCATTCAGAAGCTCAGGGCAACAAAATTGAGTAGAACCATTTAGTACTGCCATTAACGTCCGTACTTTCTTAAGAATTTCCAAGTAGATTCTGTGGGTTTTTTGTCTAAATTTAAGGTCTCTCCTTTAACATTCTCTACTATCTCTACAACCGCTCATTTCACTCAAATTCTGAAGGACTATTTCAACCTTCAAAGTTTCGACCAATCAATCTACGAATTCGAATGCTTTTCCACCCTAAGCTAAAATATGCAGGCGTTGTGCGACATTATAAGTTCGCAAAGTTTGGAAAATTTTCACATATGTTTGGTAACAACCCCTTCGTTAATAAAATTCAACGTTCAGTTTCCTCTACTTTCTCGGTTATAGGGCTTCTTATGAAATTGGCTTGAATCTCTTCAACTTGCATTCAAAAAAAATAGGACGCACTTAGCCGTGGTGGTGCATTGTTATCTTTGGAAGAAGGAATGTATTTATTGATTGGGAGCTTCAGTCGATTATCTTTTTGCGAATATCACAATATTGCATCTTACTGCGTTAATATTTTACAAAACTGGACGATACAACGGCCAGTGCAGGAAGTGAAGCACAATAAATTTGCGGAGGAAGCGAAATTCTGGAATTTTCTTCCGTGAGCAAGGAAGTATAGCGTCTCTCCGAATTTTTCCAATTTACAACAAATTGTCTTTCTTTTGCTTCTGCCTGTTCTAAAACCAAATTCAACGTGAGAATTTTAATGAAATCCCACCTCTGCCTGTGTTCATATAAAAACCCTTAATTTCTCCTATTTGTGGATGGGTAGTTTATTTGTGCTTGTCTTGTATTTTCCACAGTTCTTCCTTGATACAAGATTTGTATTTTGACATTTCATATAAAAGTTTACGACATCCAAAGTTTTATTGCTCAACTTGAAGCTCTGGATCATTTCGTAATTCCCATTTATTCCATTCATGTCTATTCTAAGCAAGAATTTGACACATTCGACGTCAGAGCTTGAGCTGCATGTGATGACTATGAAATTTGATCCCCTAGGACACCAGCTACCGACTTATGACGACATCATCACAATATGCCAGTAGTAAAAGATGCGGGGAGTTAGATCTTTCTTGGTGTAGAAATTACCGTTGGAACAGTTATTTCCAGGGAAAAGAACAATCTATCCAGCGAGTTACTTGGCCACATAGAAGTGAGATTTTTGTAGATATTATTTAGATGTTTGGGACACACTGCACTTCATTCAGACAAGATGATCTGTTGCGTTGCAATGCATAAGTCCTACAAGACCCTATTAAATTCGAAATCTGTTTCAAGTCCTCCGTCATGGAAGCTCAGATTCTATCGCAGCAATTAAAGTGGGAGTCATTAAGACTGAAATGTATTCCACGTTTGCCAACGCTGCTAATAAAATGACTCGGCAATAACAAGATTTGTGGCTTCGCCCACGCCATTGAAATGCCGTTTTCACACTTGGATTTAATCAGTTAGAACAACAGTAGAGTTAGTAGAGTTGGCTAACTCGCTCTCACGTGAGAGCAGGTAGACAAAAGATGTTTCGAAAGTCGAATGATGGGAACGGTTGCAGTTCTAGGTAAAGTCAACTGAAATATTCCTAACATTGCAAAGCAGAGCGTAGTTGAACTGGTGAAATGGAAGTGAAAACATGGAATTATTGTGAAGATTTTGGGTGCGAGACTCTGGTGGCACTTCACACCCACATCCGGAGTACCAGATCAGACATTCATCAGAATTGTTACGCACTTCAACTTGTTCAACGTCTTCCTATGAAACATACCGCCTTCTCCGGCTGAATGAGAAAGCGAAAGCGAATTCCCATAAGAATGCAGAGGGAATGTCCCTTCCCTATTAGTTTGCTGCAAGAAACTCTGTTTCCGTGGCCGAGACAGAAGAGTAGAAGAGCGGAAAAAACTAAAATCTTTGTTTCGTTACTTTAGCATACAAATAGCATTATTAATCTTAAGCATGAATAAAGTCTGTTCCCGCAGAGCCTAATTTTTGCGAAGAATTTTATTATTTCTTCTACTGTCAGACAAATCTGTTTCTCCACAAAACTCTGCTCCTCTGTGGTTTATGTAAAATCCGCTTACGGCTCATACAATATTCCTTTTGAGTTTGATCATCTGAATGGATCCTCAGGGTATTTTCCAATTTCACCACGCAAACAAAATCTACGAATACTTCGAGTTGAGATTGCAATATGAATTTGCATTCCTCATCTCTTCTCACATTTAGAAACCTCAATCTCGAACTCAACTCTCTCCAGAACCCTACTAAACTACAAAATATTTCAACATGTAATCCTGCAATGGTAATGAAATGTCAGGGCCTCCCCGTTGGCCTATTTTTCCTCAGCTACAACCATTATTACAAGTTTAAGTGTGAACAAAAATTATGCGAATTCTTTATTCAATAGTCAGATGTGAAAATGTATGGATTCAGTCATCTCAATTAATTGCTACTAACTTTAATTTATAAGGGAAACATTGCTTTATAATTAATCTTAACATCCGAATAAAATTCCACGTTTTATTCAAGCGTCAAATTGTCATCTTTTTCAAAGGACATCTAAGACTTTTTCAATGATCTGGTAAAATCGCTTTAAATGCATAGTTCGCAACGTGGTACTCAACTTGACACTATAACAGTTTTCGTCAACAGTATTAATCCTAGGTCAACTACTTAGCTACGACCCCAACAAAGTGAAAATTGTGACGTTACAGCTGAGAGCAAATGCGTTGATCATACCTCTGCGAATTGGTCGAAAATGAATTATTTTGTAGAAAAGGAAACCGTTCAAAGGGTACGATGCCAACACCGGTGTATAAACTACAGAATGATCGTAGTTTGATGATTACTTCCTTACAAGACTTGTAGTTCGCATTGAACGTCGGCCGTAGGAGTGTGCAGATGACGGGCCGTTAAGAAATAAGAACTGTCAATGCCCGTGTTTTGATGTATTTGACTCGAGGATGTGATTCAAGGACTAAAGGGTTATGGTTATGACCGAGGATTAAGCTTTTGGATTTCTGGACAGGTGGCAATTCGCGGATGAAAAGACGAAAGTACTACTTGAGTCTTTATTGCAGCGGTTTGACATAATAAATAATATCATATCTGCGTACATGTTTGAGGGTTTCCTCAATCCTGGGAAAGTGCTAACTGTTTATTGGCTCAAGTCCTTTTTATTAGCCTCATTCCAGTTCATCATTTTCATTTCGATTTTGTGGATACTAGAATTCATCTCGACTTGGATCGTCTACTGTGCTTTGATTGAGATGTGTGTTAGTTTATACATTTCACCCTCAAGCCACCGAAATAATAATCATTCTCAAACACACCGCACCAAAGCGCCTCAAACTTGACGTTATTTTGAACCGTCGTTTAATTAATTTTCCAGCATTTGAAACTGTTTATGAAATGAAGTGAGCATCATTCGCACGGAAAGATTCTTCTAGTCTATTTAGACCATCAGACATGTTTACTAACCTGTGGGAAACCACTACAAAGTAGTCATTAATGTATCTGGGGTGTCACGTTTAGACTGCAAGTTCACAATCACACTTACCAAGTATTTGTGAGCTCGAGATAAATTTACTCGATGTCGCTGCCGAGATTATTCATTAAAAAATATTTCCCGATGTTCTTAACACGCAATAATAGTTCCATGTTTACTACAGAGCATTCCAATCTCAATGAAATTGATTGTGAAGAAAATATTGTGAAACTGGGAGATGCGAAATTTCTCTGAAGGATTTTGCAAAGGATTTTCTGTATGCGCTAACCCTCCTAGTCACCTCAAATATTATTACATAGAAATTTCATTTAGTAAAAGCACTTCGAAAGTACACCCCAGGACTAACGGATGATATTTTTATAGCTCCGGACGAATTACAAGTTTTGGTTTGGTCCACACAAATTCCTTTTGTGTGGACGATTCGTATGGATTACTAAAAAAGTAAAATATACTTCTGGCATTGATTGCGCAAAACTTGTGCTTGAGTTGCTTCTAAGTATAATGAGGGCGATAAATACTTTACGATTTTGGCAGTGACTCGAGTTGTTATGAATGTTCGAATGAATACATTCTCTGTTATGGATAAAATCTGGACAAATGTCCGTAAAGACGACTGACGCAAGGAAGATGAACCCACACACTACATTTTATCAGCACTTGCCTTCGGGTAGAAGGATGAGCTGTAGTTCCGAATGGTTTTGTGTTGTGTCTGGGGGACTAGGGACTACTTCACACGAGGCACGGCAAAGCCCGTTTTGAATTTTGGGTGAACAACTTTTTGTCGAACGTACAAAAAAGACTTTCAATTTCTTGAGTTTGCTTTCTTTTAATCTCAAATTGGTTTTTCCTTCCGGTTGGAAGAAATCGTGACATGATAATAATATTTATTTCACTTGACGCTTGACGAAATTCCCATAGAACAAACATTTATGAATGTGTACTACACTTGAGTAGACTTCTCAGCCTCAGCGTTCCATAAGCGTTCTAAAACCGACAAAGGTACTTTCAAAACTGCTCCTTCAAAAATTGTTGCAAAGAAAACGACACGTTGCATTTCTTAGAATCCTTTGAAGGAGACCTAATTCAAAGATTTTTTTAAAGTCAGTTCGTATGTAGTGGGTCAAAGTCTGGTCAAACGAACCTTATGATTTCTCATTTATGCCAGGCTTTGTGAAATTGTGCTAGCTTCTTCAAGCTTGGTTGTCTAGAAACAAATGTGAAGCAAATAATTACGGAGTCCTTCACAGCTATGCACAAGATCAAAGTACTTTTATTCAGAAGAATGTATCCGTAAGGACTTTGTGAAAGTTTCCAGTCTTTGCTAATAGTGTACGAATTTCCTCTCAACCTCCTACTTCTCACTTCTCTCCCTACTTTCCTCATTTCAGAATTGTCTAGTCCTGCACTTCAAGCGAAAACATTGTGTTACAACACAATCAAAATAAATTAAGCTTGACGAAAGTCACCTTCAATTGTTAGAACAATTGGTGAATCGCGGGTGGTGAAATTGTATTGTCATATCTTATTAAGAACGACGGTAATTATGAGTTGTGAACATAGGACCTCATGACAAGGAAGATAATGAGTTTGATTAAGTAATCGGCTTAAGACCAATTTCTGCACAGTGCCGTGCTAGATGAATTCGAACATCCAAGCTCACCAGTTGACAAAGGAAGAAATTGAAAAAATGAGCATTTAATAAATTTCTGACAGAGACGAACAAGTCATCAGAGACAATAAAGAAACGATCAATCTTGTGATAGTGAGTCTCTTGTGTACAAAACGAAGTCAGTGGTGAGGAGAAAGTAATTAAATTAACTCGATAGTCTGAGACAATCCAAAGAATTCCAGCCCAAAGAGTTCACCACGATTTCCCAAACTGTTGCTGACTGTGTTTCAACCACACCAAAGCAAAGTAAGAAGATCCTCAACTAGTTAATTCTTCTTCCGAGCACCACACAATGGCACTATCACGTTCCGGCTAGCCTCTTGTCTCCAACAACTTTCTCTTTCAAACCCAGACTATTTGATCTTCCTTCCTGCCCACCATTGCCTCATCCGCAAGCTTTCATCGTACTCACAAGTATTTCAAATCTACTCTCATACGTACAATAATGACTCTGCTGAAACTTCTACCTGCCCAAATTCTATTAGATTATGCAGATTTGAACATTCAAGTTGAGCTCGACCAAAGTTTCTCTTTTTAGTTACCTCAAATTTTGAACTTTAACTGTACGTTGGGCTCATAAAATTCCCCACCCACAGGGAGCTGAATTTGGCTTTTTAACACCCACGTATAATTTCTACACTTGAATTCCCATAAACATCTACCTTTATTGTGTAATTTATTTTTAACTAAATTGTGACTCACTCTGGGGACAACGAAGTAGAATTAAATTTCCTGTAGCCAATAAATATGAAAGTTTGAAGTAGAACGTGTGCAGAACATAAATTGAGAGTCGTGCGGTGAACTATCTCAACTTCCTTTCCCCATTTCGATTGAGGCATGTTACTCGGTACGTGTGGCTTCCGAGTATTTATCAAATTACTAATAGATGTGGTTTTCTGTAAGTACGAGAGGAGGACTTTGTGTTTAAAGTGCATTTCTAACTTGATCAGTTTCCATTAGGGCAGGAAAATTAAGTTTCTGACTACAGAGTTACGGGGGACTCGTATTACTTTGCAGGCTCCACTTGAATAAGCCGTGCCGTGGTGTGATTGCATAATGTACAATACAATCAATGTGTTGATGCAAGAGAAGAAATTATCAAACTTTCTCTCCGCACCTTTAACCAAAAGAAAGCCAGAGTAGCAAAATATTTAAATTGAGTTCAATGGAGGGCGAAGAAATCTCAGATATCCTTGCATCCCGCCACCTTGATAATTAATCATTTGTCACAACAAAAATTAACTTTAACATTCTTGGCTTAGTTGAAATTCTTCTAATTTGAAATTCTCAAACCGTGTTTGAACTTAAGGCCCCAAACTCTTTACAGCCTGCTTTGAGAGGAAAATGCTTTGAAAGTTGAGAAAGGCATCTGTGTCCGTATGAGGAAGTGGAGAGTGGAAAGCAGGGACTAGGGAAGGAGAAAATCAACTTTCCACTTTTTGTTTCTCATGACAAATGTGATGGAATGGAGTGGACGTAATCGAGTGTGGCTAGTCGAAGAAAGCAGTCAATGGGTTGGAAGGAAGAAAAAGTCGTGTGCGAAGTTCACAAGAAACTTATTAACAGAGCTTTTCGAGTTTTCTTATCCCTGGTGCATTCAAATGAAAGTTGACACTCGACGCTCCTGTTCATGTGAACCAGTGTCGTATTACATACATCATACGTGCTTAAACGGTTTATTAGAAACCACTATGTGCACGTATCTTTCCTGTTGCCTTCAAAATTATTTCGCTAGCCCACCCTCCACTTCCTAGGATTACACACTGCCTGCTTAGAACTTTTATTTCATTTATTGCATTCAATCATAATCCTCCAAAAAAAATTATTTGGATGCATTCAAGTTTTAAATTGATTTCAGATTGCTCATATTTTTTTACGTTTTGAGGAGCTTTACTTGTAACATCTTCCTGTTAAATTCAACCAATACTACGCAAAGCAAAGTGCTTGTATTCACAGGATGTTTGACTTGAGCAAAGGCTCAAGTTCAGGAGCTGTGTAAATCTCAAATGCAAACCAAAGACCGTTTGAACGTCAAATGGCACTCTATTAATACCAAATCCTTCACTTGGAATCCAAACTTCTAGACGCGGCATTGTATTTGAAGAACTAGGAGTGCAGTTTAAAGCTGGTACCTTTCTCCCGTTTCAAAAATGCAGCCTTCTTAATAATGTACCCGGTACTGTCCTTCAGCTAACAGAGGCACAATCCTTTGTTGGTTTGACATTATCAGTTGTCTGCTTAATTTAGCGTCTGCAAGCATTCCTTTATGAAGGTGGCAGCATGGCACATTATTGCTCCATTAGATTTAATATTATTTAGATGAGGACTTCTAGTCCGAGGCCAGAACTAACCACACGTCACGCCCGCTCAACCCGAAAAACAAGGAATGACAAACCCTTTAATATCAATTAGATCCGGGCTTTTGAAACAACAGCATTTTTTCAATTAAGTATTTTACTCGACTACCTCGACCCAGGTTTACCATAGGCTTCACAACTGGACTGCTCTTACTCAGATGCAACCATTTTATAACAATATTCAAGCCTTTTCGCTCTGCGATTGTGCTATAATCATTTTGAAAAGTCCTAGCATTTAAAACAGTTCTTTAAATGGGAAAAAAAAAAATTCTGGGGGAGACCTCAGAGTTCTGAGGTCTGAGCAGTGAGTTCTTTTTGAAGTGGAATACTTGAATCTTGAAATCCTTTAAGGATATTATGATATCCCTATGGTGAATTCAATAAAGTTTTATCTTGTTCTTTCTATGTATTTTGTCTTCTCTTCAAAAGTTCAAAATCCGACAAGGTCTTATTTTACCACCACACTCAGTTGGTTCACTTATCCTCGTAAAACATAAGGTTGTGAGGCGAGAGCAATGTCAGACATTTTCAGACTGCGAATGGTCAACTTTCTCTACCACAAAGTAGAATTGAATTAAGTCTCGTAGGCCTGTCAATTTGGTTGGTGTGTATTCCATACATGTGCGTAAGTGTAGAAATTCGATTTAATGTTATTGAGCCGACCGAGTGGACATAAGTTGTTTACTTTTACATTACTTTTAGTCGGGTGCTCTGTGCATTTTCAATCGTTTGACATGCAGAGCTTCGTTGGCGTACGTTGAGGGGAAAAGATTTGTAAAATTGAAGAATCCTAACCATTCCAAATCCAAACTGGCAAATCCACTCGCCTAGTTTTAGATTGGATCAAATGTAAGTCTGTCCTGGCTCTCTTCCAAATTTAAGGGAAGAAATAAAGTCTTATTGTTTGTTACATTACAATGCAAATGTACACGTGTGCATTAAAAGACAAATAGTTTTCAACTCTGACTTTTGTTCTAAGAAGTTATGCCCGTACTTTCTGGCTGTAAAACTCCGGTCATGGTGACAAGGGAAATGAATTATGAAGCTTGGACTTGCATTCCACGGCCGCAAATTCGAGCAGATAGTACTTTCTGAGTTCTATGCAAATTCTAGGAATGGACAAACTGCAATCGTATGGAATTTTGCCAATGAATTAAATGTCATCCGCAGTACTACGCTATCGAACTGCACGACTGACCTTCATCCGCTCTTGTAAATTAGCCCTAGTAGCTGTCATAAATATATATTAAATTTTGGACACAGTTTTTGTGCTACGTGCGTTGTTTTTGCATTGCCCAATAGTTTATTTGCATTCAATGCAGAGTGTACCATCCTAATTAAAACAAATATTGAACAATATGTAACTTGTGGAAGTGGTGCATTAAAACTCCAAAAAGAAACTCCAAAGATGCCAAAGTTGAAAAAGTTCTGAGTTTAAAGTCTCACCGAATGTGAAATGTGATCTTAGAAATTTAAAATTGAGATTTAATAAAACCTTTCCTCTACCAAGGCTAAAGCTGCCTTCTAAAGAATGCAAATTCAACCCTTTCTTGTTGTACGAAATCATTTCATATCGCGAACATTCGTAAATGTCGAAATTGCTCTACTATTCTGCGAACTTTGTAACGTATCGCCCATGAATTTGATACATGTTTGAATCCATACAGACTCATACGGCATATACATCAAGATGGGGGGACGTGTTTGATAATCATTTGTTCGTAAGTCCGGGCTTACCAATGCATTCGTACATGATAAAAGTTAGCGTGTATAGAATTCAAAGAGATGCATGCATTTGGCATGACTTATAAATCGTCCGCTTTTTGAATATCAATGATTATTCTTTAACTTTTATTTCCATCGTGCGTACGCTCGTCCCAACGTTTCTCATGTACGATCTCGTGGAACCCCTTCAGAGAAGAGAAGTAAAATTTATTTTCTGTTCAGTAGAATTACCGAATCCGGTTAACGGAAGGGAAGGTGAATGTGATATGGTACTCGTACTAGTAAGGATTTTGCCAATATCTAACATGGATTTGTTCGGATTACAATCTCATTTCGCGTAAAGCAAAGCTACCCTCTCCGAGCTAAAACCAATTTACTGCAGCGTTTAAGAGTGGCAAGCAAACATCCATGTAAGTGCGTTCAACAATGATCGAATTTGAATTACCTTTTCAATCTTTCAGACGAACCTCGACATTTTAAACTCTTGAGTGGGAAGCCCTAATCGGTCTCCGGCAACCAAATCTAATATCTAACTGGCAATAATCTGCTTAGATCTAGCGTTTAAATTGCTTTCACCAAATTTCCGACTGGCTCGACAAAAATTAGCGGCTCGGATGCAGGTATACAGCCATCCAGTTTGTTGCAACCATCTTTCAGGTTGAAATGCTTGTTTTTTTTTAAAAAATATTCCCATTGATGCTGAAAGCCGGTGAAGAAAGAAGTATAGTCAAATGATTTACCTGTTTCTGTGTTTGTCGAGGTCTTGTTGGAGGCCGGGAAGAGTCAACAGGTGTTGATGTTGAGTAAAGTTTGAATTCTATGCTGATTTAGTGACGTTTGGTTGTGAAATGAATGGTTGGATCCGTTGGATGCGTTGGAAAGGAGTCTGAGGTGGTCTGGTGGTGGTGGGTGAATGTTGAAATGCTCTCTGGAGAGGACTGGAAAGAAGTTGAGTGAGTTTTGAGGGTGAAAGGAGACAAATAGTTCGACGGGTGGTGAAAGCTGGAGAAAGCAAGCCACTGACAGTAACTTCTCTGAAAGACAAGACAGTAGAGAAGGAGAACACGAACGCACCAAGTAGTCCTGGACTCTTAAATCGTTCCGGCGTGTTTGAGGATGACAAAATTACTCATGGGTGAATTTATATGAAATGTGTCTGACGTCATTGTCACGATGAAGGCCTCCCCGTTTCCTCCACCACCAACTTGTAACCCAGTTCAGGGCATGGAAAAACACATCCATCCAATTCTTTCTATCGTGAGAACTATATGTCCATCACTCCCCATAAGCAACCATGGTTAAAAGTTGAGTCACTTTACAATCCGCGCATCGGTATCGGCATGGTGGAGAAATCGTTGGGTCTTGGCGTCTCCAGCTTCCAGGTCCTACGCTCGCTCAAGTACTCCGAATTTTCTTCATTGTTTGGAAGGCAGACTTTCTCCACTCCAAAGTTCCCCGCAGCAGCAACCCCTTTGCATCAACCCGGAGGAAGTTGGTTCTGTGGACTTGATTCTTCCAGCCTTCCAACTCTAGACTTACTTTCCCTACGCCCACTCTCTTCAACCTCACACTAAACTTACGTTCAAAAACTAACACCTGCTGCTTACAATGCCCCGTCTCGCTCTCCGTCTCAAACACCTTTGTTCATTATTTCAAACTCCTAATGAACCCATGAATGAATCAGTTTAACCTTAAAGTTGTCCAAGATTGTTGGGTTTGGCTTTCACTCGACAATACTCCAGGGGCTTCCAATGGAAGATCATAGGATTGCGACATTCGCATTCGAACGATTACTAATTCACTTTTCTTTCCGTAGAGCCAGGTTCAGGGAACAATGGACTCGAATTGGGCTGTGGCCAGTTTCTCTATGTTATCTCTTCGCTAACTAACATGACGGATTACTAGTACGCAGCATATTTATCTAGACAACATCTATCTAAACACGTGTCAGTAAACTTTCCTTTGACACTAAAGCCTAATATGTCATTAAAAACGTTGTAAAACATTTGTGCTGAGGGGTCAGGCAAATTACTTATTGAGTGAAAAGTCCCATTGCTCAAACAGTTCAGGCTGTAACCAAATTGATTTCTATTTCGTGAGTTGTGGTAAGTAGAGGTGATTGAAAAGAATAATGCAGTTGAATGGGCAGAGATATGAATTTTTAAAGTAGTGTTTTGGCATTCTTTCTTCTTTTGCAAGCTAACTCAAGAACCACGTATTCAGGAACGGTGGAGAAAAAAATACTTGGCGCGCGGAAGTTCTTAAGTGTATTCATCCTTTATTTGCTGGTAGTGGAAATTTTTTAGTTGTGCAGAGCTTACCCAAAATTCTTGGAACGATTTTGTGGGAATGGCTTGACATTTGCACAGAATGACCTAACCACGTTCAATTTGTGTGATGCGTTGGCGTTGGTATATTTTCGCACACTGCACAGTACTATCTCTTCAATAGATAAACCCTTCCTACTTTGTTGTACTACGTTTATTTCTGTGTCATTTGATAAAACCGGAGCCTTTCGTAAAAGGCAGGCCACATCAGAATTAGAGGAGTAAAATGATTTAACTCTTCCAGCATAGGGTATTTAACACTCACAATCAGCTTTATTTCGGAGCGATGACGCAATAAGCTTATCTCATTGTTGGGCCAATAGAAGTGGTGAGACATCATAGAAAACCTTTCCTTGGTGTCGTTTACAAGACAAAATCAGCAGGCTGCTCATCAAAATTTGTCTTCGTTTTAATCAGAAAACATCATTCCGCTCGCCTGAACGTAAAACATTTCGATCCGACCAATGTGTCGAATACAAATACAAATAGCTACCGTATAGTTGGTAGTTAATTATGTGTAATGCATTGTTCAGTACTGTAGGGACGAGAGATGTAATTATTGCGCGCTGGCCGGAATTCCGTTGTTTTATTTGTTGTGACAATGACTATTTCTTCCGTTAATTGATTTTGATACTTGGAAGGCGCCTGTTTTGTTTCCCAGTGTTAAGAAGCCAGAAATAAGGATGCAATATTCAAATTACGTATTCCGCATTTCGAATTTATGAAATTGTAGCTCAAGTCATAATGCAGAACTGTAGAACCGAAGTGTGGCCGGTCCATAAATTGTACTGTCTTCTCTTTCTATCAAAGGCGAACCCGGACTTGGGCTGGACGCATTTTGAACCAAGATGAAGAAACTGGGAGACAGAAAGTGAAACTATGAGTGAAAACGAGACGAGCCCATCATGAATATGCATATACACCGTCTTATAGTTTTTCCTTGCATAATTTGTGGACATAATCCTACACGGCAATAGAAATGTAATTCACTCCTCGGTTGACAACATCCGCACAACTTTTAAACTAAAATTACATTAAAATAGCGTGGAAGTTAGTAGAGTCTGATATTGTGGAACACCGGAATGAATGAATTCCGCTCTGCTTACCTACAAGTGGTCCATTCTTTTCCGGTCCCCACATTTGACTCAGAACTCCAACCTGCCGTGGTCGGGACTCTTTTCTCTTTCACTTCTACCCGCTCCAGGAAAATTGTCTCGTCAAGGCTTTTGTAAAATTCACAAACTCTTTCTGCACATACTATACCACCACCACATTATTCAAATTCTTTAGAACAAATCAGTTTGTGTCTACACCAACTCCTAAAATTTAAAGAAAAACTTTGCATAGGTGGAATTTGAAGTTTATGGCAAATAAATGCTAAGTGTGCTAAGAATTTTAAATGTTTTTATTACCGCGAGCGCGACATATAAAATACTACTATGTAATTTGACCAGGTGGGCGATTTCAATTTGATGGTAGACGTATTCGGCAAAGTCAAATGTTAATTGGCATAGGTCAAATGGAAATTTTGCTTAGAATAGAATTCAAAATTAAAATTCAGCATAGACGTTTAGATGGTAGCAAGAATTCTAGACTCACAACTCCAAAGCTTTCCAATTTTGTGTTCTACAAGAAATTTAGCATGTAAAATCTGAGTAATTGATTGTACATGACTTGTGTCATGTGTCAGACTAATTTTGAATGCTAGGAGTGCTTCTAGTGCCGGCGTAAATATCAAATCCAAAATTGTTCTTTGTACATGAGAAAGGATTGTGTCTTTTCCACTAACTACACAGGAGTCTATTCATCCACCTCCATAAATCATATTCTATAGTTCAAACAGCAGTGAGGCAAAGAAGTGAAGCTTTGGCGAGGCAAAGATCTTCGAAAATTCAGACTTCGAATCAAGTCATGCCTCAAACGTTACTATCAACCACCATATTGAGATTGGACTGAATTTGACGTAACCCGACTGAATCACCTGTCAGGGCTTGATAAATTAAGTTCAAATAGAACAGACAGCTATTAGATCGAAATAATGAAGTCTAATTTCCATTGACTTCTCTGAGATCGCAAAATGCTAATCTCTACGTCATGATTATAACTCTAAAGTTGAATTGGTTGCAGCAATAGATGCGTCACTCTAACCTTCGTTTGGTGTTGCACAGGTCGTGGTTGGCTTGTTTTGTACCGATTGTCATTCCCAAGTACCCTTCGTAGATATTAATATTATTGCTACTAAGTCTGGCACAGAATGCGAATTTTGAAGTGCTGGTAATATTCAGTAGATGGATAAACGGATTTTCCAAGCATGTTGGACTTTCAGTGTTTCAATTAAGATTTGAAAAGTTTGAGTAGGTTGAATTTGCAGCTATTTGCCATTATTGGTTCGAAAAACTGTTTCACATTACGTTTTAGTCTACAGATTTCATCCACTTAAGCATGTTGTTTAACCCACCGGGACCTGTCTGCAGTGCACCACACTACTCCCACTACTAAAATTACTGAGAGTTCTCGACATTCTTTGAACTTGTCTAGTTCCTAACTCTTCTTCTTGTGGCAGGGTTAAGTTAAGAAATTCTTTCAAAAGCCTTGTGAATCGGTTTCTCAAAACGATCTCTTTGTTGTGGTCGTTCGTTAGTGGAATTGATTTTTTTTACATTAGTGTCTGCCACACGCAGTCAAGGACTGCCATTTCAATTTTGTAAAATCTAGCGTTCAGCTTTCGCTATTGCCGCGTTCTAAGCAGCTAATTATCGAGTGTTGTTAAAGTACAAAAGTACAAAGAAGAAGCCAACCAGGATGAAGGTGAATAAACTTCAATTATTTCATCTGAAGCTGTCGCTGTGAAATGAGAGTGAAAGTGTCAGAGTCTGACTACATTTCTGATTATTTTGATGTTCCTGTGTATTTGTAATGTCTGTTGAGTTGTGGGCTGCAGGACTCCGAATTTAAAGGCAGACGGAACCATGAATCCTTCTGAACCTCAGAAATTAGTGTGGTGAGGTACACCAGACAAACACTGGCAATGCTCTTAAGGTTAAGGTTGAAGTTCAGACTACTAAGCCAAGCTAAGCTCAAGCTCTCTAATTAGGAATAAAGTCTCCATTGAATCGTAAACTATTCTAGGCAATGTTTCTGTTCGAAATTGGTTCAAAACAAAATGACCCTTAACAAATTAATGAGAACATTGTAGTCCACAGCTATTTTGGTAAATCAACCTTATGTAAAGATGTCGAAAAAATTTCTCTTAATATATTGTACTGAAAGCTTCTGTCGTAAAAAACCAATCCGAAATTTAGGAAAATGCAGACCACACAGGCAGTCTAATTCTCTCAAAATCTCGTTATTTTCTATCAAGTAAATTATGTGAGGCTGGATCCAATTTAAAATGATGCTGCAAAATGTGCTGGTACTGTTAAGCCGAGGTCATGTTACGGTCTTTTGATTTAACCTTTGCACTTTTTTGGTCCTGAATTTTGTCTCCAGGATTACAGTCAAGATATGCGTTCTCCCATCTGACCTCCGATTCGAGAACTCAGAATCACAACTCCGAGGCTCAGATCTTCAACCAGTGGCAGCACGAAGCTTTCTCTACTACTGACGGAAAAACAAACAAAACTCGTTGTTTAATAAGATGATTATTCGTTTCAAAATAGGACAATATGGGTACACATGTTGGAATTATGAATTTGAGTACCAAGTCAATTTTATTTTTGATGGTTAACTGCGAATTGAAATGGTAATTTCGGGCACAATAGTTTTTGAGTAGGGTAAAAGTATAGAAACATTGAAATTGTAGTGGAATATGTAATTTCGCCTCTGTATTTTATTAAGCTGTAAGCGATTGTGTACTTGGGTAAAGTTGAAGCGTTGAAATATTATTAGTAAAGTTTCTACTAACGCTAGAAAGTGAAAGTTTGTCTGAGAGGAGATGAATACATCTTGTTATACAGACAATAAATATTTTATTTCATAATTTGTACGAATGTTAAGCATGAATATTTTTAAGTACATTGAAGATTTTATGCCAACGGTAGCTCAACAATCCGCTACACTTAAGAACGATTTGACGAGCCAAAATGACGACATGCCAAATCTAACCAATCTCCTTGGCATAATTAATTTTATATTTATTATAGACACTCAAAGTTTACTAAGCACTGATTCTAATTGCTAACAACATTAACTAATTTGGATAATTATTTTTTGTTGACGGACAGAGAAAAGGATAACGGGACACGATGTACTGAAAGTCACTAAGAGTCATTCTCAGTTTGACATGATATATATTTGAATTTCTAAATTTTAAAGTCTTCACAGTTTGAGATCACTCTACAACAGTTTTATCAAATTAAATGATTTCTTGTTGTTACCTAATTTGATAAAAATTGCACCAGGGAGCGAGGTCTTCTGTGGTATCAGCCGTGACTTGACAGTTTTTGCTTCTTTGCACCACTGGGTCCTCCAGCATTTCCTTCTTGATTCTTAGTCATAAAATCTGTCAGATCAACGCCCACTGCAATAGTAAAAAAAATCGTCGTGCGATTTCAAATTACTCAAACGTACAAAATTGAGCAGCTATTAATTCTTACAAGGGAGACTTCCTATGTATTCCTATGTAAGCACATAATATATATTTCTTTTTACACTCGCTGTCATGCTCTGAGTGAGAATTAATCGAAATTAGATTGATAAAATCATTTTTGTTCGCGGCATTATTTTTTTGAAATTTTCAAAAATCGCAAAATGACGAAATGCTCGTGCTCTTAACAATAGGAATTCTCCCTTAGGATTTTTCAAAAAATCTCAAAAATCAGAAATGATATTTTTAATTTACTCAATTTTTCCAAAAAAAAATCAGTTTATTGCGTTCAGCGGTACATAAAAATTATAATCACCGAAAATTTTGAGTAAATTAAAAATATTATGTTGTGATTTTTTAGATCTTTTGAAGAAGCACAAGGGCAGGAAACCCGTTTTTTCCTATAGTTAATAGCATGTGAATTTCGACATTTTGTGATTTTTTCAATTTCAAAAAATAAAATGGCAAACCAAAATGATTTTGACAATCTAATTTCGATTAATTTTCACTCAG
Source organism: Hymenaphorura dentifera (assembly GCA_034699705.1). Taxonomy (NCBI): domain Eukaryota; kingdom Metazoa; phylum Arthropoda; class Collembola; order Poduromorpha; family Onychiuridae; genus Hymenaphorura; species Hymenaphorura dentifera. The sequence continues at coordinate 2,082 of JAQGCM010000631.1, read as the reverse complement.
GGCATGCCAGAGAGTGCAAAAAATATCGCAATATTAGGTGCTTAGAACACCTAGATTTTGGTTTAGATTTGTGTCTAAGTGCCCAGCGTCCTGGACCTTACAAACTACAAAGTTCGATCACGATTGTCAGAATTCGAAATTAAAATTCTTAAGCAATTTTAGAATTGACGTAGAAAAGCAGTGAACACGTTAAAATGTTCGCATGAGTTCATTCGTACAACCATCATTGTTCCAATCTTCCAATCATCTCTTTACGGCGTGACGCGTGACTGTAGAACTTCAAACGTAGTGCATTTCCTTAAGTTCTAATTACTCAACTAGTACGTTTAACAAGCTACGAATCTGCCGCTTGAAATACAGAAATTATCAACGTTTGCTCAAGAAAATTTTATAATTGACGAGAACCGATTTTTAACTTTTATTAATCAACTCAGCTCTAAATATCACTATGTATCAGAATAACCCAAACCGTTTCTGCCAGCCTTTCATCCTAACCATGATATTTTGCAAAACCGTAGCACTGCGTTGCCGACAGGACCAAAGACAGTGTCGTGTCAGAAAATGCAGGACGATAATCTCGGATGTTTAATTTCTCAATCATGGAAAATTTTGTTTACAATAGTTAATACTTGTGGACCATCCTGTATTTTTGAGAAACCGTTGCTTTTGGGGATTGTAAATTGTACGAATTCCTTACAAATTATTTTTCGTTAGTTTTTGTTTGCTAAACATTTATTACTGTGTTATTTTAGTGAGAAAATCTCATCAAATTTTAAATTGATTGAATGGAAGGAATCACGAATTAAAAATCCAATTTATCAAGACTTCTATTCCTTGAATGCAATGTCCACCTCGCCTAGTGGTGTGGTGTCTCGTGTCTCCCACATTTAACAAATTTACAAACCAGAAATTCGGAAATCGCAAAAAATTCCAGTTCTGATTGGAATCTGCTAAATTGAACTTCTCGTATTTAAAAATTGTACAGTTCTTCGTCTATTTTATGTGTTTTAGTTATTTTATGGCTATGTTGAAAGAGATTGCTAAAGCATATTTCCTAACAAAGTCAATGACAAGCAGTGAATAAGCTGATGTTATGGAGCGTTTAGTGATAAAATCCAATAGAAATTGATTAGAATTCTATACTAATTGTTTCAGCTAAATCATGCTAACATGCTTGTTTGAATTGAAAGAACCTATTCACTTCGATTCACTTTGATTGAGAAACGAAGTGAATTGTTTACCTAAGTCTCTACCTTGTTCTCCTCATTTGTTCATTGTTACTCTAATGTTGTTATCCAGTTTTTAAGGTTTGTTGTTAGTTTTTAATCTTCACTCTTTTGTTAAACTTGTTTTTAATTAGCTGTGTCCTGGATGGAAGAACAATCTATGATTGAATTTATGGTGACACGTATACAAAATTAAATAAAGAAATTGAATTGAATTGAATTGAATTGAAAGAACCACAATAAAATCTATTTGGCTAAAAATGAGATCACGACTTACTGTATCGTTTTTGCTTGTGTGTCAGTACCACTTCAGATTTCGGAAGTATTCTCTGGTAAGTCCAATATTTTGGGCGAGAAATCCAATGGGACGGGATTGACTCTGGTTGTGAAAATCGTGAATTTGGACTTATGTACGGTTCGGGTGCCCTTAATTCTGAGTTATCACGTCTGAGTCTGAACTGACCATCCCGTAAAACTTCATTAGAAAACTGCGAGCTGTCCTCTGATTGGTCAATAATTTCAACCAAATCTTCATCCAAACAATTTACGCAAATGAGGAATATGGAAGCGAGTGTGAGAAGTCCGAATGAACAGTTTTTCAACATTTTGAATGAGTTGTTTCTGGTGGCGCAGAAAAGGACAAAGAAACAGAAAATAAATTTGCTTAATGTGAAATCTGACTAACTACTGGTTTGAATGTTTGGTCAACTAAGGATAAGGGGGTTGAGTCGGCTTAAGTATGAGATGGAACATGAATATTGCTCGGCAGTTCCACTTCACCGAAGTACTGGTTGTGTAAAGATTGGGATCAGTGAAAAATTCTCTCATATTTATACCTTTGTAGGAAATTGAATTG
>JAQGCM010000630.1:0-22627 GCA_034699705.1 Hymenaphorura dentifera | reverse complement strand
GTTCAGAAATAGTGACATTAGCCGAGCGCTTTACACCAAGTAATTCATTGCACGTCTTCCACAGACTCTGGGATTCTGGGACTATGTTCGTTGGGTAACCCGTGTGGGTATAGAATAGGCACAAATTAACTTACTTTATATCTATATCTGTTTCAAGCAACCACCAGAAACCTTTGCACTCTGGTTTGCCAACCATCTAAGAATGTTGCAAGATATTTGCAAAATCCGATGATATCAGGTTATCCATTCGCAAATATCAATTGCAGTGTTGAAGGTCTCACCTTATTACGGAAGCATTGGTGCAGTGTGTGTAGAATGATTATTGGTTTAAGGAAGTTAAGACGAGAAGCTTAATCTGATTTAACGCTTTCGGCTTTCGTTTATCCAAAGCTTGCGTACGGCTTTGTTTTGGAAGAAAAAATGAGTAAAACGAAACCAAACGATATACAAAAAGTTGCTCATCACATCCTAACAAAATATGTTTTAACAAAATACTGGCTTGGCTGGCTTAAAGCCAAGCTATGCAATTCACAATTCAGGCAATTGAATAGCCCGTTTTCAACATTAACATTATAAACAATCAAATCCTTAAGTAACCAAAACTCGACGGATGTGACCATGTTTTATTTTAAACCGAACAATTGTTGTATGATAATTTTTTTCCATAAGTTGTGACCAAATTAAATCTAATAAATTTTGTAGAAACACCAATTTAAATCTTTATGAACAAGAAAATAATTAACTGGGATGGTACGGTGGTCCTAGACAGGAAAGTAAGTGACTTCTTTATGAATTAGGCTGAAGTGTCAGGGTCAATTTTAGCCTAGAGTGGGACTTGTCGCAAGATATTTAAATCATTTTATTATTATCGCTAAGGAGTTCGCAAGAAATACTCATAGCTGGCAGTAGCGAAATGTGAAGTGTATCCATCAGTCAGCTCAGAACCAATTTGACCTAATGGAAGAAAACTTATCGCATAACACAAAGCAGTTCAACTTACTTTCTCTGATCTACATAAAATACAGTAAGCACACTGCTGCATACGAACAAGACCAAACTATCGGCGTATCGGCACATTATTTCAAGTAGAACTCGAGAAAGTTGTGTTTGCTGAAAGTGCACTCCTCGTTTGGCTTGTCGCTCTTATTTGCCCTTCATCTTCATTAGGTGATCTTGCACCTAATATATCGTTTGGAACGTTTTTTGTTAAGTGCATCAATAAACGATTTATATGTCTCAAAGTTCAGTTCGAGTTGCCGTGCGATTAACCATGTCGCTGTGCTGTATAAATTTATAAGAACTGTGGAAACAAATCCATTGCATGTCAATGTTAAGGTCACTTTTTGGTTCTATAGAATAAAAGTTTTTAGGATGGGCTTGTTCCGCTTTCAATTTGATATTAGCTGCACTTAATGTTGTGAGTTGGGTGAATGTCGAATGGAACGATCGGAAGCTGAGATAAAACTGAAAATCGACAAGTTATGGTAAGCTGGAGCCGAAAGCTCCAGTTTTCCTACTGCTTGACTGGATGATTTTATAGCTTGCTGAGGTCAATACGCGGTTGCCTCAATATTTTCACAAGCTAGAAAAATTGAGATTGAGAGCATTTGCAAGGTCGTAAATCATCCTCTAGTCCAAGTTGACATACATATTCAAATCAGGTTCAGGTCCATTCACTTCATTCACTTGTCTGAATCCCTTTACTGATTAATGGTTGACTCTTCACAGATCGCTGTGTATGTTTTCATGGACCCTCAAAGGATCCATCTTTGTTATTTCACATTCCATTTAAGACTGATGTATAGTACAAAACCACAAAATGACTTTTTGGAAAAAATGAAGGTTACAGTGCTAGTGTCTCTTTTTATAGTAGAACTGACACAGCTAACAAATCGACTCAAGAAGACTTCATAAAACATAACCATATCTGCCAGCAGAGTACTTGACTAACTTTAAGTAGAATACTCTGATCTGCCAGTTTATCCTTAGCTCCTTGGCCTAACCCGAATAGATGGTTAAACGTGCACTTTAACCTGATTTAATATGCATGGAGTGGAGACGAAGAAGCTACAACTTGCTTGGAATACCGAAAAGAGCAAAATCCAAACCAGAAAACTGAAATGACAAGGTAATAGTGTACTTGTGAACTTTACGTTTCACTTTCATCAGCTTTATGTTTCTGAATGAAGCAGAGTATTATTGCGGTAAATCCTATTCTACATACTAGTTTCGGGCAATTTTGATCCCAACCCACGGACCAGAATTGTAAGCCGACAAAAATACAATTGAAAATCAGAAGATTAATTTTCAAATTCATCACAGTACTGTAGTACAATTGACACGCACACACAGCAAACCGCAGAATGAATTCAAATATGCAGTGCTCATTTACTTCACTTTAGCAAAAAGTTTGCATGGAAGATGGACTAATTTGTAGATTTCTTTGTCTGTAATCTGTAATCTGCAGAGTAATGAAGCTAATTGGAGTGCTGCTCATTAGAGTCGTTTGAAGTAGTTTTAGTAAGTTTGATGACTACAAAAAAAACACGACGAATGCAAACAAACCCAAACGTAGGACCGGAATAAAATGTGCGTACTAATTTATCATTAAGCTATACAACGCTTGATCTTCAGGTCTTTGGGAGTTCTCAAACTTAAGAAAGTCTAAAGAAAAGTCCTTGCTCAAAGGGATTTGACCAATTATTTTGAGAACTTTGCTCCTATTGTTTTCTGAAAAGTTTCAAGTACAAAGTAAAAACATGCTTTTACGTGCTCAATTGATACGTTTTTTTGTGCGTCATTCGTGTCATTCGTGTGCCAAGCGGTAGCCATTGTCGTCGTTTCTGAGCTGAGGAATGAAATGACAATTCAATCGAATGAATAAAATGTCCAGAACACATTTCGTAAAGCGATCTATTACTTTTGCATTTCGAATTTTTGGGTGACGTTTTTTAATGTTGCACTGCACGGTACCTTCAACAAGAATTTCACTTTCAGCAATGCAATCGTAAAAACGTTAAAAAAATTCGATTAGTTAAATTGCGTTTAGTATTATGGCACAACTGTCCAGGTCTCGCCTTCTAAACGTATTGTGTATAGTATCCCGCAGTGCTGATTTTTAAAATCCAATTTCCAGCAGTTAGCAAATTGGACTATTTGACCTCAGACTGGGGGACCAATAAAATACGGGCTAACTTGAGCAGATCTGAATTTTCGCAAAGCAGTTTTCGAAAATTCGAAAGTTTGAAACCAAGAGTCCCGAAGGTTCCAGGGACACCAAATCAACCCTGAGCCCAATTGGTGAATAAGCGGACACTCAAGAATCGAAACAGACCATTTTCAGCACGATCGGTTTAGAACTATGGAAGGACAAGCTCAGTCAGAACCCTAAGCACAATTTGACTGCAGTTAAATAGTATTACTTTCTTTCTCGAGGAAGCTGTGACCTACCAATTCGTTGGATTCATAACCGCTGCAAATTCATTTCACTCAATTTATGCAGAGTACCCTTAGCAAGTTGTGGACTTTCATATCAAAAGTACTACTGAAAAAGTGTGACACACTCTGATCACGTTAACCAATTGTTCTGCCAGTTCGTCAAGAATTTCTACCGCTAAAAGTGATCACGGACGGTTACAACGGCTGCATTCGCTAGCCCTACAAATGGGCTTTGCAATGACAGATTTAAAGGCACTTGCCTTAATATGCCTTATATATTAAACAACCATTTGATCGTTCGAACGTTTTAAACTAGATTTGGCCAGCACACGTAACATCAATAATTGCATATAATTTAGAGGTTCATGTTGTGCGTTTTTGTAAATCTTGTTTACGTCAAAAATCAAAGCGAAGCTTTGCATTTTCATTGGATGGCCATTCGACAAATTATGGTAATTAGTAAGAATATGTTGCATTGATTCAGGCTCTTCCTGTGTTTTTGGCGGAAGAAATGTATTATCCGCATGCTATGTTGTTCATGATTTCTCACGTCATCCAGATGCCACCACAACCACAACAGCAGCCCTTTGTCCACCTGTGCCCTATTTACCTAGCAATCCCTTCGAGAGATTATTATTATCAACATAATTTCAACCGCTGAAAAGAATCAAGAAACAAAAATGTATACAGCCGATGCAGAAGCGGCTACTAGACTAGGATAGTCCATGCAAGCATTAATTTTATTTTTCTACACCAACCATTTGTATTCAACATTTACATCTTTGAAAAATTCAGGCAGCAATTTTCTAAAGAGACATTACAAGTTTACTCAAAATATTGTTTGAAGTTGCCGACTTAGCTGAATGCTCGAAAGGAAACACGCTTTGAAATGATGTACTAGTTTAGCTATCGGAAAATTGCTTTTCACAAAATCTGATCAAATACCGTCTTCAGATTGTGCTACATGCTTGTGAAGACTGCACACATGAAAACTAATGCCGAACTTTTTTTTCAGAACTAAGTACAACTCTAAGCCATTTATTTGCAGCATTCTTTCTGGCAAGTTTGAAATACACAAAAAGACATATTTAGTGATCATAAACAACATGTTGTTTACATAATTCCTTAATAATTATTACTTAGACTGAACTAGCACATTTTAATAAAAGGTAAAGAACGACGTGCGGAGTCAGCCTAACAATCTCCCGTATCAACTGTGTGAAGTCGAATCGTTGCTTCTGCAAATATTCCAGACAGGTTCCTTCATAATGCACTCCAGGCCCAGGTCTGGTTCTGGATGAAGTCGAGGAAAAGTTACGCAACAATTGATTCACGTTCGAAAAATAATTGGTTACAAATCCGCTAAACAGAAAAATCCAGTCATACGGAGAGACTCTAGATCAAAATTTCAAAAATCTATTGTGTAAAGGAAATATATTTCAAAACTTTTGATTAAAATTAATTGGTTCGCAGGTTCGCAGTAGTATTCTCGATTGAATGTTCTACAAATCACCGCCCACCTGACTTCATACGCCTACATTGTGGTATACTGGATACTCAGTATTTATCCGCGTAACATAATAGCATAACGAGGACTAAAATCTTGGCTTGCAAATCAGCACTAATATTCTTCTAGGGCAAGGGATTAAAATCCAGCGAATCGAGAGTGATATTAAAAATTCTGACGTAGTCATACTTCCGAGAGGATTAACTCAGTAAGCTCCGACTGTCATTAGCGGGGGCAATGTTGTAAATCTTGACTCGTTATTCGGATGAGCAAAAAATTCGTGGAACATATTTACCAAATGTTCACACGCATCTGTGTCAAAATCCAAATACTACATGACTCTTTGACTGAATAAAACGTTCAGGATTTCCACAGAGCAACTCCTGGTTTTGACTTTAGAACAGACTGTCTTCTCCACATCAAGACCTGTAGTGCACAAAACTTCAGTGTACACCCGGCAAGGAACGCACGCTATTCACAATTAGATACGGCGACAGGGACTGCGATTCATACTACTGCAGCACGTAACTAATGGAAGCAGACATTTAGCCTTACACATGTTTCACAGTATTTTGCGGAGAGAAAGTTCATTAATTTCCTCTAACGAGGACAATTAAGGAAGACATTTGTGACAAAAATAGAACGACTCACATACATTGTCATTGTCAGCATAGACTCTGGAATGAACAGTTTCATTATTCCCTCCCCGCGGATACTCTGGTAGGGCACACAATGTAATAATTGCTACCAGAATTATTACATCAATGAAGCCATAGTAGTGAACAGTCATTCATTCCGTCACGAGGCTTTTCTGGGAGCATCGTCTTCTTCAAGAACACAAACAAACTTTGATTCATAATATTTCCTTGAGTGTTCTATTGTGCTGTTGTCTTTGTATTTGGCAGGCCTTACGCATGGTCCTGCTGTAATTAAAGCAAATTAATTTGGCGAGTAATGTAGACGACTTTGTTTTCGTTTGCAGCTAGTCTAGTGTTGTTACCCAAACAAGTGGTCGGGACAAGGACACGACTGTATTTTTTTGCGGAACTTTCACATTAAGTTATAAGCAAACACTAACGAGGAGTGCATTAGAGCAAGGGGTGGGCATTCGAAACCAATTCTGACACAAGCGTTTTTCTTAATAATTTCAAGAATTTATAGAAAGCTGATTTTAAATTTTTTTGTATTACTGCCCTAAAGCACTCCTTTCTAGTGAAAGCAGTGAAAGTAGATGAAAGAAAGTTAAGCCAGAAGTTCCAGTAGAACAAGATGACATTCTTGATAAACAAAAAAAAACTTGTTTTGTTCTTCATAAACTAGCTGAGTTTGACCGAAGAATGGAGTATTGGATTGTCAATAAATCCAACATGCAATAGTGAAGTGATCGACATTGAAATATTCAAGTCCCACTCAACGTAAAAAGAACATGCCATCGTATTTTCTGTCCCTCTACCTACGCCTAATGACTTAGCAGAAAAAATATTCGGTTGAAAACTTGAGTATGGATTCCTTTAATGAGAACATTTGTCCAAATCGTACCTCCAGTTGTGTCAGAATTAGTCTAAGAGTGACGAACGTGTGAAAATTGACAAAATTTGCTGCACGCGAGTGAAAGCACTGCAATTTATAGGAGACATTCAACACGAAAATGAAATCTAACGGGCGCTTTCAGTCTCAGCTGCTGAGCTATCATTAAAAATACTAAGGAAACATACAGCCCTTCATTGTAATACAAAGTAGTTTCGTGATTCAGTGGAGTACAGTGTGCAGTGTCGGAGAAATATGAATTCAACAATTCCAGACCAAGAATTCGGCATCGATGCCTTTTTGCTTCGTCTGAATACTTCGAAGACTTCGTACCAGGTTTGTAAAGTTTTCTTCCGGAATGACTATTGAATAGAAACTAAATTAATATTTTAAACATTCCTTAGTTGGTAGAGCAAAGTTTTGTGCTGCATGCCATCAACTATTTTTGAATCGTGGAATGTAAATCTTAGCCTGAATTCGTGCAGTACTCGAAAGACAATTTCTGAATTCTTGGAATCCACAAAGTGACGTAAATTGAAGACAATTTTCAAAGCTTCAGACTCTCGTGTCGTGCCTTGAAGAGCAATTTGCAATTAGTTTGACTTGTAAATATTGAGAAGAGACATTCCTTGAAATGAAACAAACTTTCCTTCTCCACGGTATCTGTCTATTCCTTCACTTGAGAATGAGAACAATTCAAGTGAAAACGGCACTTCAGTAGTCAATGAATAGTTTGAATAGCCTAAGAAAACGCGGAGACAGTTGAAAGGCTGGAAAAACTGAAGTCTTTTTACTCATTCATACCCTTGGTGTTCGGGGCTGATTGAATATATCAGTCCTTCAGTTGACTACTCAATCGTGTAAAGTTAAGTTCCTCTGGACTAAAACCGGCTAGCCTCTCTACGTGAATACCAATCGGAATAATAACTCCGGGCGATGTGAGTTTAGCGATAGCTCGGATTCAGATTCAATTCACTTATTGCAATTATTTGCATAGTTATGAATGTTACAAATTCGAATATGCAACCAGTCGTGGATTAAACCGGAGCAATCTCCAATCTCGGTTCGCCTCGCTTCAAGGGCTAAACGAATGGTATATTAACTGGACTTGTGTCAAGCAGCAATCGTAAATTTAGAGTCCTAATATTCCTCTACTTCAATGATAACATGTAAAAAAAATAGTAACTACCCAAATACGTGCATAGACATAGCGGCTCATAATCGTTTCGAATGAAAATACATTAGAATATTTTCCAAAATTTTGAAAAAATCCAAAATCGTATATCTGTGCACGTCCAGACTTGGAATTGGCATTAAACAATCATGAATAATTGACAAATTCGTATGTGTTGGAGTCAGAAGTGATTTGTTTAGTCAGCAGTTGTGCTTAGGAAGCATGAGTTGAATCATGCATATTTGAAAATGTTTGCCAGTGCAAATATAATCTCACAAATCTGGAAGCATATCCATGAAAATGATTTAAAAAAGAGTACTTTATGCTTTGGCAGATGTGCGTTTGCACTTAATGTTAAACGTTCCTGTGACTCGGTTAAACGCTCCGCTGGGCAAATACGGGGTAGTCGTAGAAACGAGATAGACGCCGAAAGGAAGCTCTTATATAAACCTCTTTTGAAATCCAGAGATATTTTAAAGTACTTGCCTATGTGTAGGCACGTGGCAGTTGTATTTTTTGATTTGAATCGAATGTTTAGCTCCAGGGCTCCAGTAATCGTATTCTATGGTTGACCGAGGTATTAAACCTATCTGGTTTCACGTTATTTGTCAGCAGGTATAGATTACGTCAAGGATTTTGATATATAGCCTTCTCGAACCAGGATTTTTTTAGTCAAACCTCGGATAGCCATGATTAGGTGAGCCAGTTGCCTTTCAAACGATTTGATCAAGATTGAATTTTGGTTCCGAAATTCCGCCACATAATATACCGCACGACTCCCGACGATTTTGAACATTTGAATTTTCTGACGACTGACTCAGTTTTTGAACAATGCTACCATGGTTCTGGTACTCTTGCCTACGGAATACAAATCGAAAAACCCATTTACAAAATTCTGTCCTCTATTAGGCATACCGTCCCTTGAAGTTTCCGAATTAAAACGACGAATATTGACTTCTCAATCACTTTGTACCTCCTTCCTGAAGACAGGAAGAAACAACTTTCTATGCTTACGGAAGAACTTGTTCACAAAATAGGCACGTACTGGATCAAAGGTGTTGAAAAAGAGAAAGCAACCCATTGACTTTTCTGCAAAATTCACAACTGAAATTGAATCCCAATCTTCTGCATTCTGAGGGTGAGTTGAACTGTGAACCGGACAGCACTTTGTTCAAGGCTTCTCACCTTAGACGACCCTTTCTAAAAATTGCTTTGAATCGATTTGAATCTCCGAAAGAATAACTTTGAAAAATGGTTCAATGTCGAAATATTCTTACACAAATTTACCGTCAAACATGGATTATCTATGAAATTATTGATTGTGAAATTGGTGAAACATGGATTATTGGATATTGGATATTGGATGGATATTGGATATTGGATGGATATTGGATGGATATTGGATATTGGATATTGGTGAAACATGGATTATCTAGCTATGAAATACTTGTGCTTATGCTAGTTTGCTTGAACAAGCATAAGCTCGTATTCCGTGATATTATTCGTGAATATATTGCTTCGATCACACGCATCAGCGTAACCAAAAGTCATCAAACTCGATTACCCGTCAAAGATGATGGTCGAGGGGCAAGGGCTCAACTTCGCAAATTATGGTTTTGGGGTTACTTTAATATCACGCATGAATGCTAACAATTACAATTACCTATCCTGAAGAAGTCTTTGCTTTCATCATGTTTAGAAAAGGCTCGTTCCGGGAGCAAGCTCATTGCTTTAAGCGCTTGTTCCTGGGTTCTCTAAGACGAAATCGTTCACCAAAAGCCAATTTAAAGCTGGAGCTTATTCTCATGATTTTTCCAGTGGTCTCACGACGTGTGACCCTGGCGGTAAGCGTTTAGGATTTGAGAGGCTCTTTTCTGGACGCGTGAGCTCTTTCGCTGTCGTTAATGCTTCAATCTTATTGCATTATCTCAAGAAATATCAAAGGGAATTTTATAAAGCACATGTGATAAGCATTTCTCGTATCCTGTAATTCAAAATTTCAATTTTAGCTCAGCTCTCATGATGGCAATATATTTCATGGCACTGCTAACTGTTATTCAATTAGATTGTGAAAGTATACAGCACGCCGACTATAAATGCCATCCTTTGATGTTTAATTATTCTGGTACTTCAACATGCATTCAAAAATAGAGCCAGCTATGTATTCTTGCGAATTCGAATGTATCCGGGCTAGAAACATTCGGTGTTTTTTTTAATGCGTTTCTACATGAGAAACGTTGAACAAGCCAAAACAATGTTAAGCTCTTGTACGAATAACAATGGAATACAATTTCTGAAACCGCACTTTAACAATGAAAGAAAATAAGTTGTGAATGCTCGGCTGCATCAGAAAGGAAGGAAAATGGAATGAGAGTATTCCCAAAGCGCTATTCAGTTGACGTGTTCAACTCGGTTGAGTCTGTCTCGAGTTTAAATTGTCTTTCGCGTTTTGTATAGAAAATCCTTCGAAGTAATAGTGCATCAACCCAAGATACTGTCTCGACTATCGACTTTTCTGGGTCATTTATATTCTAGTAGTAGTAGACTAGAAGGCTGTAACGACAAAGCAAAATGTCCTTCGGAATCGGAAGTACTTCATAAATGGAACCAAGATCCTCAATGCAATACAATCTTCTGGAAACTTGAGGTGGTTGAGGTGGCAAAACAAATTAGTGAAATAATCCATTGTGGTCTTATTATTACGACACTTTCTCTGACATCCTCTTTCTTCTTATCTTTCACCACTTGGGTGTCTCCAATAGTCCATGCTACTAAACTAAATAGTTAATCCCAACAAGGTAGGAATCCACGTTCCTCTTCAACTTTCGGTAAATTTTGGAAGGTTCTCCACGCTACAATAGTACAAACTAGCTGCACTGATATTTTTTTTAGATCCAGTATCAAATCGACAATTTCACCAAATTCAATTGATTTTTAGACGAATGTTATTTTTATGGTTATTTGTCTTACAAAAAGGCAAGTTTAGGAGAAAAATAAAAGCCTACTTTCACTTAATGTTTGGGGTTATCTTTCACAGAGACATGTTTATCTTTCTAGAGGCAATCACTCCCATCGCAATGTGACAGAGTTTCAAACCTTCTGGATGGATATGACTAGGCACAGGGCACAGAGATTGATTTCAATTCAATCTCAGGCACACTTATATCACGTCCTTTGTCCACATAACCCATGAATTAGAAATTTTAAGTACGCCGTACGAAAGTTCTTATTTGAGGTTGGGATTGGGAAAGTTTTGCATTTCCCATATCTGCTTTTTTGTCATTGAAAGCTGTTTGATGAACTCGCTTTGATTGCCTTATGTCATTTGCCCCGAGATCATACGGAAAACTTTTCTGCAGATGAAATTTCTCTCATACTAAGCTAGTTTTTCACGTTTCAATTTTGTGATTCCATCCAGAGCAGCTTATTTTCACTCGACACGGCTTAACGCATGTATCTGATTACAGGTTTGAGCTGCTGAAAGGAATTCTATTTCACTTTCAACCTCAGAGTCAATGTTTGTTTACATCAGTTTGCTTGTGCCACGACTGTACGAAAATTCATTACTCTGAGCTTTCAACTTTTTCTAGTTTTTAAGCCCACAAATTTTTAGCTAAAATGCTGAAGATGCCGTAGATTTCGTTCAGCAGAATGTTTCTGCAAACTTTTCACTCTCCAAATCAGCAGAAGCAGCCATACCCTAGCTCAAAGTGAGAACATGATGTGTACATATTGCTTTTACTTCGTCTGCTGGAGGCTTAAAGGAATGTGCTGTGAAATTCCTTTACAGATTCAATTTAACAAATTGTGGAAGGCTTGCTTTCTGTATGTTGTACACTACTTCACTTCACTGCTTGAAGTGAGAGTACAAATAATACGTAGGTTGTGTAAACTTCGTATTGCCTTGCAATTTTTATTGACCAGTCTGAAGATGATATTTTCATTTTATTTACTTTCTCTTAAATAATCCGCAATCCAGTAGCCCAATACATCAATTTTCGATTTCTTAGCAATTTTGTTACGCACTAGAATCGAAATAATCGTAGACTATTTCGATAAAATTTGATTGTTTGGAATTGCCTAGTATTGCTCTCAGCGAACACAGAAGCCGAGCCCAAAGTTTGCAACAACTATTGTGCAAACAAAAGAGCTGTCCAATTTCAAGATGTTGTCCGCGTGCAACAGAAAACACAACATTTTGACCTTACAAAAGCTGTCTCTATTCTTTAAGGACTTAAGACGTCTAGATGTATTAAGGGTGACTCGACAAAGCCTTTTCTTAGTTTTCTTCGCCTCCATGAAAATATGTACATGTATTGTATGTATTCGAAATTCTGACATTACATAGCGTACAAGTCATTTTTAATTACATATTACTTTCTATACCGATCGAGAACTTTTATACCGATCGAGAACTTTTATAGTAGAGACGATGGAAAGTTTTTGATTCCTTTACTTTTTGTTACTTTCAGAACTTATTTGTACCAGTCGAAGATTGTCTGGAGTACATTGGTGGAAATTACACAGAAATATTGGAAGCAAATGACCTCCAGAATAACATCACATGTCTGCAACATGCTCCGACTCTGACGAATGCAGCAAAGATCAAAGGATATGTTTTGGTGGTCATGACTGTCTTGTCACTCATTGGAAATTTAGCCACAATATACAGTATTCGCATGTCCAGAAGACGTCGGACGGGTCATATTTATACACTCCTTTTTCATCTCTCCGTAGCTGATCTCTGTGTAACGTTTTGGTGCATTTTTGGAGATGCAATATGGTGAGTGTATTTTCATTGTTCGTCGTAGGCTGTTGTAACCTTGAAATCTATTAAAATCAGATATGTATTCGCAAAAATTTATACATGGAATTTAGTTTTCGTAATCTCTTGAACGATTTTTTTTAAATATCCAAGAGTTTTTATTTCGTCAAATAAAAATTTAAATACATTTATATTAATATTTTCATAATCTTGAACGAAAATTTGAATATAACCTAAGTTAGACCAGTTAGTTGGCCCAGCATAATAAAAATGAAATCAATATTCGGAACCGAATAGCTCGGACCACCATGAGAAGGTTAAGTGGACACTTTTCCAGGGGCTTCAAGTTTTTTTTACCAAGGACATGTTCTAATATCTGATTTTGCAGTAAACTTATTTGGACAGCCCTACCAAATAAAACTCAACTTAAAACTAACTCCATATAAAGTCGAAGGGGCCAGACAGTCGTGAGCACGTGTCCAAACAAGATTCTATGCATCTTTCTCTGCACATATTGTATTTCATTTGAAAAGCATAGCTCGTGAACTTTATTAACTTCGCTGATACTATATTGAAGTTGTTCGATTAGTGCATTCAAAGAATTTACCATACATTTTCGATTTTCAAAGAACCTAGAAAGGAGAATACGGCTGAACAGCCGCCTGACTGATCACAAAATCAAATTACGTGCCAGCACTAAACCTGTAGAGCTATATTAAAATGTAACTAATCCTCTGCGTTTCACTTGTTCCGCAAGAAGCTTTCGTTCCGTCAATCATTGCAATTATCAAAATCCCAAGTCAGGCACAACTTTGAATGTGTTGGGAAATTGTAAAACAAAATGTTGGAACTAATGGGAAAATTTTGATGAATTTCCACTTGTTGTTTGCGGCTATTGGTATTTCGCAAGGCCAGATGCACCAAAATTTCCGAGTTAATTAGTTCAAAAGTTAACGAATGTTCTGGAAACGATGCTTGTGGCAATTACCAAGTAAGTTTAATTGCCCACAAGGCAAAACAAACTAGGAGTGAAGAAGAAAAATAGTCATCTGGAAAAGTCATCGTCAGTAATCGTGGAGACCTTTAATTATACTTATCCTGTGAAACCATCGAACAAATCCTTGGGATAAGTAGAATTTCGAATGTTACTTACCTCGTTCGAAAGTTCCCACGGAGGTTCGAACAAATTAATGAAATGACTACTGTTCTGCTCATATATTTCATACGATTCCATAAAGTAGAATAATCCGGTTTGGGTCACAACTTCCTCGCCAAGTACACGAAACTGGACTGCTAAGGTTACCATTGGATGGAATCATCTAGGAGAATAAATTGGCTCCACTTGCTTGTTAGATTGCTTAGAAATTGCAGAGAGATCCCTTTCTTGAAAACGAAATAAATTATGACCCAAGACTTCTTAGGTTTTGTTGAGGAGATTTAGGTGAGGAGTTGAAAGCTCAATTCTATAGAAGTGGGGCAGAGATAAGACTGGGAAATAATATAAATTCATAATTGGAGGAGTCCTGCACCTAGATTGGACTTTGTTAAATAGCATAATGGCAGATGATTATAGAGAAAGTTTAGTGAAAAACCAAATCCTTACGAATGGAAAGTCATTCCGAGCAACCACGCTGGGTCGCTCTGAATATGGAGAATTTCTTTTTGTCACATTTGCTGCACTCAGACGGATCTTAACTCTTTTGGTGGATTCGCTGAAGACAAGCACTTTAAAGGAACCTTTCACATCAATTTGGCTCTAAAACAAATGTTAGTTCAGATTTATCCAACAAAGTGACGACAATTTAGCAGAATTTATGAAGACCATTCATGAAGGTTCCTATATCGCGAGTTGACCCTGATGAGCGGGATACAAATGTGACCATTCCAGCGAAAGGAAAATATAAAAATTGATGTCATTCACGAACCTAAGACTCTCAAGTGATGTCCATCAATTTGGTTCTAAAAGCTCTGTAGATGCCGTCATCTTGATATTTTCTAGGGTGCAACCAGTGAAAGAATTTGTTATCTCCGATCAAATTACAACAAATGCACCACTTTCTGTGATATTAACCATTTTTTCTGCATTACGCTTTCAAGAAATCAATTTGTTTAAAGCAAATTGATACGCTTTATGGTGTATATAATGTATATTTTACATTGGTTTAAAAAATGCTGAGATGTTCCAAAATGCAAAGGAACAAGTCGTGAACTCGTCTGAGTTCCACAATCTACAATCAACTATCTATCTCTAGCTAGAATTAAGCTAGAGGTAGCTTAACAAGGCTGAGTAAGTGTTCAAATATTATATCATAAACACGTTATCCAAAATCAATAACTTATCAAAAAATCCAATTCGAAACCAATTTTACGATGCAGCTGAGATCTACAGCTGCTTCATCATATCTTAAAAATTGATTTAAAGCAATCAATCAAATAGAGTAAATATTGAGGTCAGCACGAAAAGATATCTTTATACGAACCAGGCGAATGTCACAAATCTATTAAGTGCCAGATCCGCAGTACGGATAATTCAGAAATGTTGGCCTACTTTAATCGAATAAAATTACATTGAGGTAGAGTATTTGCACTAATTAAGGGACGACGAAAGCACGCCTATGATCGGCTTACAAGGTAGGAACTAAGGAAGGCCATTCTTATATTAATTGGTTCAAGTATTAGGCATTAAGTTTTTTAAGTTTTTCAAGTATTAGGCTGACGTTATAGCCATTATCTATCTATCTATCAATTAGTCCACCTGCTGGTACACTGGCATGACACTGGTACTCGAAACCAATCTGACAAGTGTGCAAACTATGCATTCGAGGCTCTGCTTACTCTGACGTAAAGAAAAGCTCGCGTGCTGTTACCTGCAAAAAGAGCAGATAATACATAAACTGGGTCTTTCTCGTTGTCTGCACATATAGTAGTGCACCACAAGAAAGCACTTCCATTCCAGTCAATTCGTGAGAAACGCCGAGGTTTGGAACAAGCAACACGTACTTGTGAATATCACTCAGTCTCAATAATTTTTGAATGGATTGGTTCCAATCGTTTCCCGAGACTCGTAACTAACTTTTCAATTATATGTAGAAACGTACGGCTTCCATTTTCTTTACCAAAAAACTTTCTTGGGAAATTGAGTACATATGCGGAAGCGGATGTAATTTACCACATAATGCAGCTCGATCGGGTGGCGCTACACTCAAAAGCATTTATTCTACTGCCAACATTATACCCATCTGCTGCACTCCAATACTGAGTAAACAGTTGGAAAGGTCAGGCAAAGTTGGGTGAGAAGTGAAGGCCAAGACACGATATGGGAAAGCATTAACTCTCAATAATATAGCAATCAATACTCACATCTCGGGTTAAATGGACGTTTTTGGGTACCCCGAAGTTGCTCTTTTTATTATGGCGGCTTTTAAGATCACGACACTAATAATACAGGCTTGGTGTCAAACTCGGAGAAAGTCAGCAGCTTTCACTTACTGGAAAGCACACTCTGGGATCATACAGTCTTTAATGAATTATTTAAGATACTCGTAATACAAGAGCCAGAAATAGAATGGCATAAGGTCCATATCATTCGGATCTTCCGTATCATTCCTATTGAAGTTGACGTTTGCCTTTGTACTCGCTATTTGGCAGTTCCATAGAATTTAAGAATTGATTCATGCTCCTGTTTGTTATACAGGGCTAAATGGCTAAATGCACTTCATGTCTTGGAATGTTCCCCAGAAATGTTTGTCTTTCTTGGAACGTACATAAAATGTTTATGACTGTGTTGTAACGAACATAAAAAAAATGTTTACCCCTGTATTTCAATTAAACCTTACAGAGCTATTGTACATAATTTCAGAATTAATGGGCTAGAAATTAAACGAAAGCACACGTAGTTATCCACTAACTAGTTACATTTTAACAGGGTGATGCAAAAGCATAATACATACATAGCATAATAGGCTCACCATACTCACCAGTCACGAGCACGCAACTGGAACACAATTGTCACCGTTAAGGTTTGGCGATACTTAAATTGAAAAAAAACATTACAAACCGTTGTCTGCCTTAAAAAATTTCTCTTGAGAATTTCGTTTACTATAAGTCAACATAATTCAGAGCTCATTTTCCGACTAAGACCCTTCTAAAACTCCGACTCCTCTAAAAAAAACTCTGGAGATCGCTCTAAAAAGACATGTACAATTTTCTATTACTTACAGGTATTTCACGGTCGAATGGAAGGCTGGAAATCTTGAGTGCAAATTGTTCAAATTCGCTCAAATGGTGAGCCTGTACATCTCAACTTTCATAATGGTTCTCATCGGAGTGGATCGGTTTATTGGTGAGATCCATAGTTTTGTACATAATGCACTTAAATTCAATTCGAATTACTGTTCTAGTTTTCTAGTATTGAGTTACTAATGATTTTGGCCACTTATACCAATTACGAAAACTACTTATTTATAAAATTCCTCCCCTAAAATTATTTGAGGCATTTTGTGACGTGAAGAAATAAGTCCCTGCAAGTATTCTTCCAGATCGACTAACAAGTAGGTTCCTGAAATTTTGTCCTTGTATTGTGTTCGATATCTAAAATATTGGAGATCCAATTCCGTTGAAACCAAATTCTTGAAGAATTTCCTTTGTCTTTTTTGGCAGAATTTTAATATTGTGCTAGGAATATTCTACTAGCTATACAAATACAGGGACTTAAACATGAAGAAAACAAACAAGTGCTCAAATAAATGAGGTCGACTTTCACTTTTGTATGTTCAAGCAACATGCCTTTTCAGCGAATATGTAGTAAGAGAGATTAACTAAAACCACAAGTAGTTGCTTTTCTACTAACTACAATGAATCAAATCTCAAGAGGCTTATTACCATAACCAGAAGCTGTTTTGGGACTTTGCCCAAACCATTAGCAAGACACACAATGATTAAGTATTCAGGTTATGAAAGAATTGCAGCCCATATGAAGTGCAAAAATAGAAATTTAGAAAAGGATTACAGATGACATTATTGTTTAAAAACTCTTTATTGAACGAACTTGGACGAAAAGGACACAATCAATACATTAAAATGAATACATACACACACAGAATCCTTACTTAAAATAATCACACCACCATCATTAACGACTGACACAGTCGACAATTAAAAAACAAACTAAAATTATAGTCCCAATCACAAGTAAAAGACTTCATCCAACTCCTTCCCTGAGTCAGTTTAAAAACTGTTTTTTGGTGTAACAGCTGTGAGATATCCGTTGAAGTCGATGTCGAAGGGAATGTGCTTTCGGTTGGTTCTATTTTGCTGGTTCCTAAGTGGAGTTCTCAGTTCGCCACAGGTAAGACAAATGTTTATTTTAGGTTTTGAATACAAGATAATTACATAATATACCATCTTATTATTAGTTACATTATCAAAGAAATGACCATCCATTCTTAAGATATTCGTTCAGCATGCTCGAGTCCCATTTCATCGCAGTCACAGAATCCTCATTTTGTTCATATGTTAATACACATATGCCCTTGCATAATTATGTGAAGAATTTTAATATTCCTTTTTGTTCCCCAGCTTCAATTTGTAACTGTCCCAAATAAGAAAGGTCGTTCTGTTGAATTTAGGCTTTCCGGGCCACGCTATATATTAGTAAAAGTCGTCCCGTCTGACACACGAACGACCTAAATTCGTAATTTTAGACCGATAATAGCAATCATGCAAGCTGAGGCTGAGGATACTCGGACGTTGACAGCCATGCCAGTACTCCAAGTTCACGCTGAGGTCTTCAATGAGATTCCCGGTGATCACTAATCGATTGTCTAGTGGTGCCAGTCGAGTTTTGTTTCCAAACATTCATCCCTCAGTCCCTGCAGTGTCAATTCTAGTTCACAACGTTCTTTCCGCGTGTTGATTGTTTTGCTGAGCTAGCTCAGGAAAACAAATTAATTCTAAATGCTTGAATGGTACTTCGTGGTTGTCTGGAAATAAATTGCTTAATTTGAACATTCATAGTCAACAACCAGTCGGTCGGTCGGAAATTACATTTCAGGAGTGGTTAAATACAATTACTATTATTTATACATGTCGGTCATACCGCCCACTTGTCAATTGCAACCGCCAGAAACGCTCAATGTATAATTTCAGGCGAGTGATGACATCCGACATTCGTGAAATGAAGTGGAAGTTGGCGGCAACGGTTTCATTGACGAGTTACGCGTCACTTACTTTTGAAATGACTGCCACATAGGTCGTAGGAGCAATTCGACAAATGAACTATTAGCTGATTACTAGAACGCCTTTGTGTGCGTGAACTTTTGCACTCATAACATCCCCAATGCGTTGTTTGGCTTCATGCATTCTAGTAAATAACCTGTTACAAAGGCTGCTTTTAGTAAAATTCAATTTTTGGAAACGGATTTTTCACGCTAGTAAATGTTGAAAAATATTTTCGAAAATTACTACACAAAAATAACCTCCGAAAAGTTTTCTTACGTCATTGGAGCAAGACTTTTGCGTTTATATTACATTGATTATGAGCTCATGTTGCATGATTGAATCCCGTCATTAAATATTGGATGCATTATACATGTGAACATGAAATTTTCTAGTTTTGACTTGACACTGTTAGAACGGCTGTACAGGAATTGAATTTAAGCTTTCACTTCTGCGAAATTCGGTTAGATAAGAAAATTATATTCTCCTTACATTGGAAATGAAAAATCCATTGGTTTTTATTTAGAGTGAATCCGTACGGGGATTCCGGGGATACGAGCTCTTTTGGATTGTGATGAACTACATAAATTCAATATGCACGCTAAATTGGGTACCTCGGGGTCGTTTTGAATTTGAATTTTGCCATTTACTTTATAATTAGATTTTTGTATGTAAACTTATTATTTCCATCTCAGTACTTACTGAAAGTATAGTACAAACACCATATAAAATCGATTCTCTCCAACGGACGGGAATCGATTTGTGTTGTAGATTGTTGCAAATAAATTTTTTGTCAGTGTAGGAACGTAACAGTGCAGGAACTGATTTATTTTCTATGTATTGTTAGGAGAGGAGACTTGAAGCGTATACCTCATAAAATATAAATAAAATGAAGATTACAATTCGAGAAGGCAGAATATATTTTATGCTAAACTCAATGAATCAAGCAAATAGTCTGCATAAGTGATGTTCACGTTTGCACGCAGGCTGTCACAGCTCTGTATTTTTCACCAGTCATTCCCATTTACACTATTGGAAATTCCTAACTGAACTTCATTAAATTTGAGTTCCAGGAACTTGGTGTATCTCGCGAAAAGACCATCTTCAAGCAGAAAGAAAGTCAAAGAGAGAAAGTATTCAACGCGACATGTCATGTCGTACACGGCCAATGATTCTGGTTTTTTCATTTTTCTCCATTCAATGTCCACAGGGATTTCTGGGACTTATTCATTTCGCATTTCATTTCACCAGATTCACGTGGAGCACAAATGTTCACTTTCTGCTCAAATACCAAAGATCTTCCAATGCGGGTTCGTCATTTCCATGTGAAAATTCTTTGCGGGTTGCGTTCTTGCACGTATTGTTGCAGAGATATATTCATGACAGATTGTGCATCAGCAGTCAGCACAAAATGTGGGGCAAATAGTTCTGTGTAGAAATGTGACACCAATGGTATCGAATAACCAGTTATCAGTGCATCGTTATTTGTTTCCGCTTTTGTGCTTAATTTTTGGGAAAATGGATCCTCAGCAAGCCCAACAATTTTACTATCAGGTGAAATGTATTCATCAGATAATTGTAGATTGTCAATGCTTGTAGGTCTGTTCGTTATTCGTTTTCTTTTGTCCATTCTCAAGGATTCACGGATGAACCTTTGCTAGACAAATCCAGCCAAAATGGTTCTTTATATGGCCAGATCATTGCGATATATACATGAAATAAATTTCCTTCGAAACTTTTCTGAAGTTTTTCTGCTGTCCGAAACGACATGTCAAACTCTTGCACAACGAAATGGAGGTTTATTCGCCTCTTGAGACGAGTTTGGCAAACACCCAGAGCTCATACTCTTACTCAGACAAATTTCAATTTCGAATTTGAGTAAAACTTGTCTGTGGTAGACGACAGTATGCCAAGAACCAATTCTTTCCTTACATTCGATGAATCTGAAGTAGAGATCGAAAACAATTTCACCATAAGTCTCTGAAGCTCGCAGGAAAAATTTCATCAGCATTTGTCTAAAAGTATAAGCAGATTCTTAGTATTTACAAGTGATACCTGTCACAGTCACAACTCAACTCGCAATTGGAAACTTGAGTCAATGTTCAGCTACTTTCATTATAATTATTGTGCGCGATCAATCCAATTTCCGGGAGCCACCTCAGAAATTGCTTTCCATTTTATAGAAATCCGGAATGAATTACATTTAGGCTCGAAGCAGAAGTGGAAAACCAGACTTGATAGCATATATTTTGATAGTATCGGCTGTTACTGGCAGGAACCGAAATTTATGCCATACTCTCCGTAGATGTTAGTATTGAAGGGTCAGGTTCAGAAACCTTTCCAGACTGGATATATTTTGCCAGCTGCCTGTCTGATGTTATCGCCCACATGAAGCCTCGTCAATTTTAATTGACTCTCTACACTCTGTTTGTTCCGTTTCAAGATTTCATTTAATGGAAACATCTAACAGACATCTGGAGATGTTTTCATTGTTCTAAGACTTGAGTCGGTTGAGGCTGTAGTATTAATCCTGAACGGTCTCAAAAATTACTAGATCCTGCCTTGGTTCAAGTATTTTAACGGCGTCACGTAACTTTCATTTCATGACTCGTTTCTGTAATTGATATCATGTATCTTTGCCTATTGGGACATCTGACGACTTTTGGATTTGGCGAACGTGCTAAAATTCAAGGCAGATCATAATAAAACTCTCGTGCAGCTTACGACCTTCGCCAACCAACCATATGTTGGACCCATTTCATGGACAATTAAATTATAAATTTACAAATGCTCTACAGAAGTTTGAGTACTCTGTACGCATTTGTTTGACTTATTTTATGACTTTGAACTAAACAATTTTATTTTTAACTCTCCACAGATCGTTGTCTTCAATGTTCTCTCTGGACCATTTCAAGAACCATTCTACCAATGTGTTACTTATGAAGCTTATACTCACGACTGGGAAGAAAAACTCTACTCTGGCTTTACCATTGCCTTCACTTTCGTTATCCCACTCACAATTCTATCCACAACCTATCTCTTGACTGTTTGCACTCTTCATCGTAAGTTTGTTTAATGTTTACATTGCTAGATCTGTTGAATCAATTAAATACAAAAACAAGAATCCAACGTCCATGCACGTGGCTCATGTGAAAAGGGAAAGCACACTTTCACTCTGGCGTCCGAGGTATTTGATGATCTCTAATTTCAATGGAACTGTCGGTTCCTAAAAACGAGTACTCCGGGAAAGCGTGAGAAATTGACGATCTTGACAGATTGGACACTGCGTTACCCAGGTCATCTAAATTTAGCAAAATAACTGACTTACTGAATACCTCGTGGTCGGCTTAGCAGCTTCTCTTGTCTTCAATCATACAAATTGTGAAATATCACTGCAGCTTTTTAATTTATCGAACTGTAATCAAGTAAGCTGTAAAAAGTTTTCTGCTCCAAGCGAAGAAGTTCTTTTATTGAAATACTTTATTAGCCCGAAAGACTTGTCCGAAAGGGCTTATAAAATTCCCCTGTCCGTCTGTCCGGGTTGTACATTGACATATCGCATCCAAGACATGTTTACATTGTTACCGTCAAAATTCCGATATCTAACCAAACATAAAGCAGCGGTTTTTCGCGACTTTTTGTTGAACACCGCTGCTTATGCAGCGGCATCAACTTAATGTCATCGAGCGGCCTGCCTAATTGTTTATTTCTTCATAAGCTGCGCACTACGCTACTGCATGTGTTCTACAAAATATACTGTTTCATTTCTCGCGCTGCTTATGCCTACTTATTGTTCGCGCTCTTATGTGTCATCTGAACACGCTGCTTATTCCTTAGAACTAAAAGCAAACTTAACATGCAGCTGATTCAGGCGCTGCTTATCCATTGCATCTGAATGGACTGAAACGCTGCTAATCAGAAACGGAAGCTTAATGTAGTTACAATCAAAATCAAGCGCTGCCAACTATACCTAACCATCTTATCCATCATCCACGTATGT
>JAQGCM010000629.1:0-22700 GCA_034699705.1 Hymenaphorura dentifera | reverse complement strand
TGGAAAAAACTCAGCTCTTCCATTTCAAAAGAACTCATTTCCATAACAAAAGAACTTTGCCTCGCTCGCTCGCAGTTTTTTCCAAAAAGCGACAAGAAGAATTGACCTTTTTAGTAGACATGGGAATGAATAGGACGAGCTTCTGGCTCTGGCCTTCCAAATTCCATTCGTCGGGTCATTCGTCTGGGTCTGGACTGTGGAACATGAGAATGAGCTCAGCTGCTCTGCTTCTGCTAGCTATATTAGCAGAGCAGAGCATTGAACAATGAACAATATTTCGTCGATTTTTCCAATTGTTGCTCGCATTGGGCAATCTAACCAAATGCAATTGTTGCGTTTTCAATGCAATGACTTTCAAAGATTCGGTAACCGATTTACCCGGTCGTCGTGGTTTTTGTTATGGAGCTTAGCGCACCATCCGCACCGTTTCTGAATAATTTTCAAAAACAAAATTGCATTTTGAAAATGCTGATGCTTAATGATGAGTGAGGACATTTTCGATTGATTTCGATTTGAGATTCTAACAGTTACAATGACTGTTGATAATTTAGAATTTGCACCATATCCTTCCAATCTACTATATTAACTTCGGATGTAATAATCTCTCTCTCTCCGAGACCGTATCCTGTTGACACGAAGTTAACGTTCACTTAGTAACCAAATATGAATTGAATTTTTTTTGAGTCCGAATTTGTTTGTAATTTGTATTTATATAACTCACACTCCAGGAGTCAAACGAATTACTCGGTTGATTTGAATTGACACAGAATTTGATATGCATTTTATCTTATCAGTTTGTACTTAACTAGCATAATGGAGTGTTATCCGTCCCATTCCATTTAACATTTTCTTGCTAAAGTAATTCTATTTGAACTTGACAAAAACTCAAATATCGTTATAATCCGGAAACTAATTATTTTATTTGAGCAGATCTATTTAAGTCAGACAATCTATTAGAGTAAGTGATGGATTGTAAACAGTCAACAATTTTAGGGGTTGAGTGCGGGGCCACAAGTTCAACAGCTGTTGTTCTATTGTCGGACAACTCTACAAAAACGTTCAAATTAGGGTCAGCAAATTTCAAGCTCTTAACTGCTGAGTCCTTACAGCAATTTTTTGAAACCCTTTGCAATGTCTTAGTAGAGAACGGAGTTAATAATGTAATAAGTAAAATTGGAGTTGGGATGCCAGGAATATTGACAGATGCAGACAAGCAAGTTTGTCCTCAAGAAATAATTGTTAATATTTCGCATCTAACGCTTCAGATAATTAATTCCTTTCTACTGCTATAGATTTTAACCAAGTGCTTGTTTTCAATTTGGCCGAACGTTAAGCACATCTGGGTGGGAAGTGACCTCGAAACTGCTTTGGCGTGTGTAGATGGTAATGCCAGGGTTAAATTAATTATAATTTGTGGAACTGGTGCTTGTTGTTTTGGGACAAACGGACTGATCACTGCAAAAGTGGGAGGATATGGTCACGTAATTGGTAACGATTATTAATTTGAGCCGAGCTGTTGCCGAAAATGGTAGTTTTTAATACTACAATGATATTTTAGGTGATCGTGGTTCTGGCTATTCAATTGCTCATGAAGGCCTTCGAGCTGCGCTAAAAGAATACGAGTTTAATGGCCAATCTGACCTTTTAAATTCCCTAATGAAAGTCTTAAAATTAGAAACAGTACATGATCTGGTCAGCAAGGTTACATCTCCAGCTTTCTCCAAGACAGATATGGCAGCCCTTGTCCCGATTATATTCGATGCATGGCAATCTGGCGACTCTTGTGCCACATTAGTTGTGAAGACCGCAGTTGAATCTCTTGTTGAAGATGCAGTCTGTTTAGTCGCTAAATTGACGTCGAAATTGTCGTCAAAAATTAAAATTGGATTTACAGGAAGTCTATTGACAGAAAGTCTTCCGTTTCAATCACTATTTACACACAAGTTGAGTGAAAGCCTTGAAAAGATTTTAACCAGCGATACAGTAGTGGAAATCCAAGTGCTCAAGGATACCTCCCGAGGTGCTTTAAAAATGGTTGAAGGACCTTCAAATGCAAGTCCAGAGACAAAATCAGTTGAAGAATGTGAAATTAAAAACTCGAGTTTCAAAACTAGAGATCATTTGAGCGAGAATGAATTGAAAGAAATGATTTTGCCATTGGCAACTTCTTTGTCTCCAACTGAATCCCGCAACAGCAAATCGAAGCATTTGGACAAAATGTCTGTTCCGGATGCCATTGATTTGTGGCTTGAAGAGGAAAATTCATTCTACAGTCGAATTGCAGAGCACAGGTCAAGTTTGGAAAGAATTATAAGACGAGTAACAAAAACTTTTCGAAATGAAGGCCGACTCTTTTACGTTGGTGCTGGGACAAGTGGCCGATTAGGAATACTTGACGCTTCAGAATGTCCTCCGACTTTCAAATCACCGCCACACTGGGTTCAGGGTAAACAAAAATGAAATCTACCTCAATAACTTTACGGTTTTGAAATTTTGATTCCCTTAAGGGATTATTGCTGGTGGCCAAAGAGCCATTCAGTTTCCGGTGGAAGGGGCTGAAGATTCCTTAAAAGATGGGATGCAAGCTATCCAAGATCATGAAATTAATTCAAAAGACATCGTAATCGGTATTGCACGGCTATTTGTGGTTATTTTCTGTTACAGATAATGGTTGGAATTATACAGAAGCTAAGTTCTTATAAATAAATTTTCAGGAATTGCTTCTTCAGGAAGAACCCCATATGTTTGGGGATCTTTGTATAAGGCCAAGGAGCTTGGAGCCTTCACTTGTTTGCTTGCCTTTAATCCAAACATGACTCTGAAGTACGTCCCTGACGAAGTGATAAATATAAACGTTGGCCCAGAAATATTGACTGGAAGCACACGATTAAAATGTGGCAGCGCAACAAAATGTATTTTAAATATGATTACAACTTTGTCAATGGTTCAGTATGGAAAGTGTTTGGAGAATTTGATGGTAGACCTTATGCCAGTGAATCAAAAGCTACGAGAAAGATCGCTTAGAATTGTATTGATTCTTGTAAACTCAAGAGACGATGGAGTAAAACGACAAAGGGAAATTGTCTCTGAAGAACTTGCGAAACAAGTTCTAGTTAGGAATGAGTATTCCATTAAGAAAACTGTTCATGAACTATTGAGTATTTAGAATAATAATACCAGCTGTAGTTTGAAATTGACAATAATGTTTGGAGCTATTTCATCCAACCTGGCGTGGAATATTAGAAATTAGTACAAGTAACTAATATTTATTAAAAAAGTTTACTACGCAGTCCACATTATAATGAGGTAAATACTGACAAGCAAACTTACATAAAATTGTTTACCAAAATCTTTCTGCTCAATGTGGGCAGTACCGAAACACGATTTCTTGCTCGGTCAAATCTACTTCTCAATAATTCGATTATCAAAATTAAAGTACTTAAACCATGAAAAATTGCACAAATTGTAAATAGCGTTATAAATTTTGTTGACATACTTATTACTACAAAATTTTCCAAGTCATGCTTATCTTTCGCCTGACTTAATCCATCTACATTATGCCATTCGTTGTAGGAAAACTTGTTCCAAAATTGTAATAATCCAGCTTGTTGGTAGAGCCAAGTTGTATCCATAAAAGTATCAATAAAGTGTTTTGCAAAAATGACATTCTTAATTCGTTCTTCAAGATCCTCGGGAACAGCAAAACAAGGCGATATTCCTCTGCTTTCGTAAAGTTTATTAGCTGCCCTTAGCACTTGAACTATATATTTTTTGTCAACTTGCAACCCCACTTTTAATCTTTGTTCAAATAGTTGAGTCAACATGCTGATGTCACTTTTGTAAATTTCAAAATAGTCAGTAAAATTTTTGGACGGGTAGAACAAGTTCGATGTTTTGTTGAAGAGCTGCTTGTAGAACCCCAAGCGAGTATGTTCCGAAGGAACAGCGTTTTGTTGTAAACCAATCTTGTAGCCATTTTCTAAAAGTTCTGAAACAGTGGCTATTGTCCGTACTTCACGTTTTACCAAAACGTTTGTTGTTATGATTCCATCATAGTGAGCAGTTAAAAAGATTGCACTTATAGCGAAAATTATATAACTCTTTCGAGGGAAGTGGTTGAGATCTTGACGGAGCAAAATCCGGAAGCAAATTAGCAATGAATCTTGACGTTTTTTGCATTTTGACACCAGCAAGGAAAAAATTGCTGAGAAAACAATCAGGAGCATCCAAGTCACGTAGTCGAATGGTTTGACCCAAATCAATAAACTCGTTCCTTCTGTGTCAACGGAATGAGCTGGACAATGAATGAAACGTTTCACGATTGTGTCCATAACAAATGTTTTCATTGTCCAATGGGGAATATAATACATTGTTGAAAACAAAAAAATTACGCTTGGAGTTCTATCTGCAACTCTTGTCTCATACAGGGCTGTGAAATTATGATAGTGAGAAAGGTTTTCTAGATAAACAGTTTCTGGCTCACACTTAAATCCCTTCAATTTGTAAGCAGGGGCGTAGCATTTCGAACTGTTACTTGGTTTCGACTTGGCAATGATTGGTACGTTGGAACCGTGCAAATGTCCGTTAAACCGTTTCCATTCTTCACGGCTTTCAAGGTTCCAAAATATTGTTCCATTTTTCAAGGGAATCCATTTACTTTGACACTTTGCACAATAGAATGCTTTAGAATTTTGGCTTACTACGATGGAATAGATTTGTGCATTTAACAAACTCATATCGTTGTCCAAAAAACGTTCCGCAGGCAATGGGTCATTCCAGACCGAAATATAAGTAGACTTCCGGCTCCAAGCTCTTCCGGATGTAATGAAATAACTTGTGAAATTCACTAGAAAATGAACATTTGGTCCGACTAGGATATTTACGTCACACTTCTCCTTGAAAAACCCTTGCCTTAATTTAAGGTCCAAGTTCAAGTCACGGGCAAACGAGATGGTCCAAGTTCGACCATTTTGATTAGCTTGAATAATTTCATCTGCTAACAGAATGAGTCCAAAATGTCGGACATGGAACGTGCACTCGTCCACATCTTGGAATTTGAGTAATGGGTTTCCTGCGTCGGGATTCGTGGGTTTTTGGAAAAACGTAAAAAACAATAAAATGGATTTTAAAACATGTAATACTGAAGAAGAAGTTTTGACCCTGACAGACAGTTATACTGGACCTTTTTTTAAAAAAAACATTCAGATTTCGAAGGTGGAGGTGGAGGTTGAACTCTTTTGAATTCTCTACACAATTGAACCTGAATAATAATTTGGACAATGATCACGTCACATAGACTCAATTCATCATTGTTTGGCTTAAACTGAAACCTATCACGTGTTTACGTATTTTACAAAATTGAAAAGCTTGGCATTCAACCCTATTCAAGATCGTGTTGAAAAGAATATTTACCGACTGGTTTCAATGCATCCATTTCGTGCTGCGTGCAAGCAAAACTCAAACCTCTTCTTTCGTTATATTTTCTTCGATTTCATGCAGCTATTTGTTTTTTTTTACAAAAGGACAATCGCAAATTTTGAGGAAGGAGAATTTGGTTACAGACGCAAATCGAGAGCGCACAAAGACTGACTAAATAGGTCGGATTTCGGCAGCTATTGTTCCGCGAATACACCAGCGTGTTTTGTTGGCCACAAGTCGCCAATATCGATGTTCAAGTGTATTCTTGGCATCTACAAAATCTACATATTAAGCGTGCTTGGAATCAAATGACGATTGTAGCCGTAGCTGGGAGTCCAGTACCGCAGAAGTATCGCGTCCCGCAAATAAATCTCAGTGCCCCACGCGGTACTGACAATCTACTTCCGGTCTACACAAACACGACCTAAAAGAAATTCACGGCATTGATTTGTTAAAACATCTCTTGAAATTGAATCGGAAGGCAAGTGCGGTCATCATTTCAGTCCCCAAAATATTTTGGAGATCAGTTCCTATTGTACATTGTTTGCGTTCGCCCTGAGCGCGTTAATTGCACGAATGCTTTAAAGGACCACAGAGATACGCTTGCAGCCAACTCATGTTGTGAACTGTATAAATCCTCCACATGAAATCTGAAGATAGTAGTCGCAAGTTCCGGACCAACTTTTATCACTAACTTTCTGAACTAAAAAAAAGTACCACCAAATATTGCACAGAGTAAATTTAGCAGTTTTAACTTCCAAGATTTGACGTGATTTAATTCATGTTCAATTCGCCACTTTTAATTGTTCAAACCATTATATCACTATGCAGGATGATGAAATACTTTTGAAGAAGACTTGTGCAATTTGTTGGCTAGTATGCCAGGTACAAGGCAAGGGAAGGGTTGACATCAAAATGAAAAACTAAAACCAGTTTTATTATCAAATTCGTGAGACTAATGCTTGCTTAATCGTGATGATTAGAGTGGAGGCGAAGAATTAACTATATCGACCAAATAATTAATGCATCCATTAATTGATTCACTTACTTGTTTGGCCAAAATAATAAGTTATGCAAGGTTACTTAATTTAACATCTGGGCTAATCCCAAGCTACTTCAAAATAATTTGACTCTTATAGTTTGATTTGATTGTTGTGTTGTAATAAATCTAATTAAGACAGAATACTGCCTAAGATTATCAGAGCTTCCTTACTTTCAGACTTCAGACGTCTTGCATATAGTAATTTATATAATTGGTGTGATATCATACGTACATCATTAGATATTGGAATTCTGATTTGACTATTTGACTGATACCGTGAACCTGTAATTAAGTTTCAATGTCAGACAATTCAGGCAAAATGTGCATCCCATAATTCCATCCAAATGAAAGATTATTTAACAACATTGCGACGAGCAAAAGGAAGTTGAGAAGCCAAACTAAAGAATTCACTCTATCTAAAAACCTATTAGTTCGCCGTGTAAACTTGATTTCGCACTTATCAGGGTTCTTTCCTTCTTTCCGTCTGTCTCTCCGCACTTTGTACGCATCTTTAAAAAGTATACTTGTATTAATTCATTTCCAATTTCTGTGCATTCCACAACTGAAACTTAATTTACAGATTTTGTTCTGTTTGTCAGTAAGAGCTCTGTGTCTTGTTCCTTAAATTCTTGACCCGATCGCATCGTTCGAAACCGAACTAATTGTTTGTGACACTTTCAGTTTTGAAAATTAATCTCTGTTTCTGTATCAGAAATGGGTAGAGCAAAAAATAATCTGCACATTGTTCTTGATGAGGATGAGGCTTCCGAAACCACAAAACTTTTGAGCCAAAAAGACTGCAGTAGTGTCAACGAGGAAATTAAAGCTCAAGGGCGTAAATTGTTGCGAAATGTTTTTGTTATAAGTTTAGCGTTTATGGTTCATTTCACTGCTTCATCGTCAATTGGTCAACTACAGAGTTCAATTAATCCAGATGTAAGTTCAATTAATGACTAATTCCCAGTAAATTAATTGTTGCAGAAATCTTAAGCCAATTACCATCATTGTTGTTGTTCAGGATGGACTCGGAGTGTATTCTAGAGCAAGTGCTTATGGAGCCATGTTATTCTCAGCTTTATTCTTGCCAACTTTCTTCATTCAAAAATTTTCTGCAAAATACACGATAATATTTGCAATGCTAGGATTTACTTTGTATATGGGAGCTCAGTTTCATCCAACGTTTTCAACACTTTTACCCACCGGTATAATCATGGGATTAAGTGCTGCACCATTGTGGTCAGCTAAAAGTACATATGTGACGGTGGTAAGAAAAGTTAAACATTAAAAGTTTGATTTGGATAAATTGAAATTGTTCCAAAAATTCATACTAAACTGGTTATTAGGTTGCGCAACGCTACGCTCAATTAATGAACGACAAGGAAGAATTGATCATCATTCGGTTCTTTGGCATTTTTTCCTTTTTATTTCAAACTTCTAAAATTTGGGGCAATATTTTGGCTTCGTCAATTCTATCCACCAAAAGTGAAAATGAAGACGATCACTTGAACAAGCATTTGATCAGAAATGTAAGCGTTTGTGGAATCAACTTTTGTCCTTCTGACGCTCAAAATGACGACGTACTACCTCCACCATCGCCAACTAAATTGCACATATTGTTAATAATTTATGTATCGCTTGCTTTTGCTGGAGTTGCAATCATTGCACTTTTTCTGGATCCGCTGAAGAAGTAAGACAAAAAAGTTTCTTTAATATATTTGTGGGAAATTTCACCTATAGTTTGCAAATCTGTCATGTCACTGTCAGGCTTGAACGGAAGAATCTAAAAAATGGCAATTGCGAAAAGCTATCCGATACGAAGTCAAGTGGGAGCGGAAATTCAGTGCTTGCAACATTTCGCCAAATGCTTAACCCAATTCAGTTACTCATAATTCCTCTGACTCTTTGGTCTGGACTTGAGCAAGGATTTTTTATAGCAGACTTTTATCAAGCAAGTAAAATTCAACAATACAAATTGGCCAAGGTAAAGAAGTGCCCCTAATATGAATTTTGAAATGTTTCAGGCATATGTAACTTGTTCTTGGGGTGTAGAGAATTTGGGCTACATTATAATCTGCTACGGAGTTTGCAACTCGTTATCGTCGATTTGTCTTGATCCGATCGTTAGACGAATTGGAAGATTCCCTATTTTTGTTGTTGGATCTCTTTTGAATCTAAGCATGATTGCAACCATGTTCAAATGGCATCCAGACCCCAACCCACTCATGCTTTTTGTGGTTTCCGGGATATGGGGAATTGCAGACTCAATTTGGCACACTCAGCTGAAAGGTATGTTCCATGGTCAAGATATGAAATTTCGCAATTTGTGCTAAAAAATTAAACTGGTTTCATTTAAATCTGTTACTTATTGCAGGATTGTACGGAGCTCTTTTTCCAGGCAACGAAGAGTCCGCCTTCAGTAATTATACACTTTGGGAATCAGTTGGATTTATAATGGCGTTTACAAATGGAAATTTATACTGCGTTAATGTAAAGACGTATATTTTACTGGGAGTATTATCTTCAGGAATGATTGGGTACTTTATAGTTGAAATTGTAGAGCGAGTCAAAACTACTAAGAAATGAATCACAATAATACAATATCATATCCGCGGACTGAAATCTCAGCGATTATGCTCATATTTATATTCTCGTTAGCCACGACATGCCGAGAATCGCAACTACTGGAATCACAAGAGCAAAGAAATCATCAACTCAGTATTTTTTTGAGCACTTTTTCAAATTCTAGTTCAGGAATTCATCTGACAATTAACAACTCCGAATTTCCAGTTTGATTCTACCTCTAACGGATACACTACATAGTCCTGACTCGTATCATAAGTCATATGAACACAGGTTTGTTTTAAAAATTCGGCCATTTAACCGATTTATTCAAAGAATATCAAGATTGATGAATACCATGTAAGCAGTAGAACTGTAATAATTAAATCAGTATTTCAGTTACAAAAACTACGTTTGTTCAAAGTTTAGTATTCCGATAACCAGTTATAATCAGTAACAAATTTACATAAAATTGTTAACCAAAATCGTCCTGACCCGGACAGGAAGTACAGAACCACGAATTCTGTATCGGTCAAATCTACTTTTCATTAATTCAATTCCGAAAATTAAAGTACATAAACCAAGAAAAATTGCCCAAATTGTAAACAACGTTACAAATTTTGTTGACATGCTAATTACTACAGATGATTCCAGCAGGGCGTGCTGAACTTTCAAATGACCCAGTCCATCCACTTCATGCCATTCGTTGTAGGAAAATTTGTTCCAAAATTGTAACAATCCAGCTTGTTGGTAGAGCCGAGTTGTATCCAAAAAATTGTCAATGAAGTGATTTCCGAAAATTACATTTTTAATTCGATCTTCGAGGTCCTCGGGAACAGCAAAACAAGGCGATATTCCTCTACTCTCGTAAAGTTTATTAGCTGCGTTTAGTACTTGGATGATGTATTTTTTGTCAACCTGCAACCCCACTTTTAATCTTTGTTCAAATAGTTGAGTCAACATGGTGATGTCACTAACGTAAAATTCAAAATAGTCGGTAAGATTTTTGGATGGATCGAACACGTTTGATGTTTTGTTGAAGAGTTGCTTGTAAAATTCTATGCGAGTAAATTCAGTAGGAACAGCGTGTAATGAAATTTTATAGCCATTTGCTAAAAGTTCTGAAATAGTTGCTATCGTCCGAACTTTTGGTTTTACTAAAACGTTTGTTGTAATGATTCCGTCGTAGTGGGCAGTTAAAAAAATTGCACTTATGGCGAAAATAATAAAACTCTTGCGAGGGAAGTGGTTGAGATCTTGACGGAGCAAAATCCGGCAGCAAATTAGCAATGAATCTTGACGTTTTTTGCATTTTGACACCAACAAGGAAAAAAAGGCTGAGAAAACAATCAGGAGCATCCAAGTCACGTAGTCGAATGGTTTAATCCAAATGAGTAAACTTGTTCCTTCTGTGTCAACGGAATGAGCTGGACAATAAACGAATCGTTTCACGATTATATCCACAACAAATGCTCTCATCAATGAATTGGGAAAAATCAAGAGTGTTGAAAACAGCAAAATTACACTTGAATGAATGTTCCCATTGTTTTGTTCAGAAAAAGCTTCAAATTGTGTCTTGTATTGGGCTGTAAAATTATGATAGCTGGAAAGGGTTTCTAAATAAATCGTTTCTGGCTCACACTTAAGTCCCTTCAATTTGTAAGCAGGGGCATAGCATTTCGAACTGTTACTTGGCTTCGACTTGGTAATGATTGGTACGTCTGTGCCGTGCAAATGTCCGTTAAACCGTTTCCATTCTTCACGGCTTTCAAGGTCCCAAAAAATTGTACGATTTCTCAAGGGGATCCATTTATTTTGACAATTTGCACAATAGAATGCTTTAGAATTTTGTCTGAGTACGATGGAATAGATTTGTGCATTTGACCAACTCAAATCACCGTCCAAAAAATGTTTCACAGGCAATGGGTCATTCCAAACCAGAACATAAATAGATTTCCGGTTCCCACCTCGGGATACACTGAAATAACTTGTGAAATTTACTTGAAAATGAACATTTGGTCCGACGAGGATATTTACGTCACACTTCTCCATGAACAACCCTTGTTTAAGTTGACGGTCCAAATTGCGTATCAACGATATGGTCCAAGCTCGACCATTTTGATTAGCTTGAATGATTTCATCTGCTAATCGAATGAGTCCAAAGTGTCGGACATGAAATGTGCACTCGTCCACATTTTGAAATTTGAGTGATGGATTTCCTACGCTAATTGAGTCGCAATTTGTGAGTTGTTTGAAAAATGTAAAGAAGTATACGATTGATAATGGCCAACCAAATTTTGTGAATTTTCTACACATCGTGAAAGAATACATATGACGGACTGAAAAGTTTGTCAATTGGACATGAACTACGAGAAGCTTTAAGATTTTGAAGGTTGAGGTTAAACTCTTTTGAATTCTCTAGGCAATTGAACCCGAATAATAATTTGCACAATGGTCTGTCGCACGCACTCAATTTAAGTTTGTTTGGATTAAACAGAAACCTATCACGTTTCATCCTCCTACAAAATGGAAAAGCTCGACACTCAGCACTAGTCAAGATCGTGTTGTAAACAAAATATTTGCCGACAGGAATTGTAAATGTAGTCCTGCTGCGCGCTAGGGCACAACCCCCTTCCCTTTACATTTTCATCGATTGAATATCGCAATTGTTTCGAACACAAAACAAAAAACACAAACGACCATTTTATGGAAGGGAATTTCGATACAGTCAAAGTTGCCCATTTTTCTGAAGCGTTATTTCTCTGAATGTAATTTAGCTAGGAGTGGTCCTTGCCAAACAAAAATTCTTCTCTAGTCCGCTCGAGACAACTATGCTTGAAAACACCTAATTAACGAAGAATCTAGAGACAACAATTAACGAAGAATCTAGAGACAACAATAGCTTGTTTAAAGTTAGGCACGACGTCGTTTGCCTTCACGTTCACTACAAGCGATTTACAATTTAATTGTTAGTAAGACTCTCCCATCCCAATCATAACCTTATTGCTGTTTCTTTCTGGCTTCCTTACAATAATGGCATTTTTAGAGGAATGCTCTGGGTTAGTTCACGATAAGTTTTATTTTTGAGGAGTCCTTGCAACGAGCAGGAAAAAAGTGATATCAATCTTGTCGCATAAGTCGCAATAGGGTGTTCTAATTTTTCTTTTGATTACCAACACTTACGTTAGGCACATGTTAGGAATATTAGACTGCGCACACCACAAACAGAGATCTGAAGCTGAACACATGTTAGCTTTAAAAAATTCGGTCATTTGACACGATTTATTCAAAGTATATGAAAAACGAATAGCGTGTAAGAAGTTGTAACAAAGTCTTGAGCAAAGTCAAAGAATGTCCGTCTCATTGGCCATCGCTAGATTAGTCAAACTACCACCATTATCCCCACGACTAATACTCATTTTCAGTTTTCCTCCAATGTTAACATCACTCCCAGTTTTTTTCAAATTTGTATCCTGGAGTCTCTGGAGTCTTATATACTGATCGGTTAGCTGCCGTTGTTTTCTCAGTAGCTCTTGATGCCTTAAACTAAGTTTTTCATTTCCAATTCCATCCTGAGAATTAAGACTCTCGCTTGACTCCGAGTCAACCGTTGACAGTCTGGGGCGTGGATGCCCTGGAGAAATTATTGGAGACTTTGATGAAGTCCTTGGCGGTGGAGGTGGTGGAACTTTGGTAGGTTTTGGCGGTAGCGGCGGATGACGAACAGGAGATCCCCCGGATTCCGTAGATGGGTATGACGGCAATCGTTTCGGGGGCTCAGGGGGATTTAACCTATTGCGTTGTGTTGTGGTTTGCGGCGGTTGTTGCTGAGCTGAAAGTTCATCTAACAATGCATCGAGTTGACTTTCGTGACCAGCGGAGGACGCGTCGTGGTTGGCGGTGGGGACCATGACATACCCCGTTGAAGAGTAAACGGCTGCGGCGGGGCTCTGTAAGCCAGGATACACAGAAACATTTCCACAATTTCCCCAATCACACATTTCAAAACATTAATCAACTTTGAAACTAAATTAACGTAATACGTATTGTAAATGTCCAGGCACGTGTGTTAGAAATTATCGATTAATAGCAGAACAAAAATATATTCCCGTGTCCATTTTCTTTAAAAAAGCCATGCAGATTAGGTAGTGCAATGCAATTTTTCCACGGTCAAAAATGACAACCAGCCTCACGAAACCAACCAGCAGAATCAATTGAAAAAATCCACCCATGCAAAAAAAGTGAAGACAGTGAAGTAGAGTGACAGTGTTTTTTGTTGTTTTTTTTTGTTCAAGAGAAAAAAAATAATTGTTTACTCGGTAATTACTTGTCTGAAGTGTGAGCTTAGCTTCCAACCTTGTTTCTACGGAAAAAAGAAAAATACATATGGCTCTACTTTTGCTAGTTTACTCAAAAAGTTTCGGTTTTTAGTTGTCAGAATCAGAACCTCCATGCAATTGCTCTAGTCTTAGTAGTAGTTTTGGGCGAAGAAAGGGAAGCAGGGAAAGGACGTCGTCTTACCCAATTCATAGATTTTTCTGTTGGTGTGGAAGGAGCTGGGGATGGGAGTGATCTGGTCGAGTCGATCGATGGAAGACGTTGCTCTTGAACTGATGCCAGTCTAAGGACCGAAATATGAGAATTTGAACGTTTAGTTAATGCAAGAAACAACTACTATGGTATCATGAAATCCAGTACTATTTACCTCTTCAATGTGACAAGCGTTCCAGTTAGTTTCTTGCACCGTTTGAGCGCAGTTTCCAATCGATCTGGCTCGTCCTTCATAAATCGTTCCTCGGTGACCATTCGATCCATCTCTGTGGTCAATTGGCTTTTAATGTTTTCTTGTAAAACAGGAAACCTGGCCTTGAGGTCTGCCACCGATTTGCTACGGATGAATTTTAAAAACTAATTATACACGCAACTCCCCAAAATAATGCCGAGAAGTGTCGACGAAATTACCTTGATTTGCTAAGGATCAACGCCATATTTTCTACGTCTGACATGTTCACCCTTGTTCGTTTATTGATCACATGACTTCGCAACTCTTCCACTGTAGTTTCCAGCTCACTGCAGAACACATAAGAGAGCTTTAGTTTTAGTTGTAAACAGTAGCCCAAACGCGAACAAACAGCAAATTTAATTAAATAAGCATTGGGTTCCCTCAGGTCAATCTGATTCCATTCCTAGCTTACCAGAGATCCTTCTCGAGCTTAATCATCTCTTGTTTGTAAAGTTCTTCGTCCTTTTTCAGCCTTGCTTTTTCTGGATCTCCCAAGCCAGACATCCAGTGATCGCTTCCAGCCAATGCCACTACTTTGAATCTTAAAAAAGTGTCACGTAGTGTTTCACGGACGTTATGGGCTTGCGCTTGCACATTTCTGCGAAGAATTCTCATGTCTGATTTGAGTTCTTTGGCTTTCTTTTGAAGATTTCGAAGTTGGTTGTACATCTCTGGGCTCAGCTCAACTAAAATTATAACATTATGCATTTGAAGTGAAAATGATATTGATTAAAATGAATTACGCATCCATCTGCAAATAGGCCCGAGCCGAGCCTAACATGAAGAATTCTACATAATACAATAGGACGCTATTTGCAAGGTTTTAAGAAGCAGTGAGTGGTAAGAAGTTATAAAACAAATTACCTCTGGTCGAATAAGCTACATATTGTGTGGGTTGAATGAGTGGAATCGCCCTCAGCGGTTGCACTAATGGCTGCGATTGCTGCTGGACTGGCTGTTGTTGTTGCTGATGGTGGTGATGGTGTTTTGACTGAGCAGGACCAATACGATCTGAATAAACAAAATAATTAGTTCAACATTCTTGTCGAATCCAACCGATTAAACCCTCACCCTGTGACATTCGTGGTAAAGTGGAAGATTTGATTGCAGGTTTTGTCGGTTTTTCCACTGACGATTGGAAAGTTTAATGAGAGAAAGCAATAATAGAAAAAATGAAAAAGAGAACTAAATGCAGTAATTAAAGAACCGACAGCACAGAGTGATGCAAAAATATTGTTGCATGGAGGAATTTCGAATGTCTACATCCTAGTGCTAAGCTAACTCCCGCAAAATGTTTTGCTACACTCTGTCAAAAATTTCAAAGAAAATTCAGAAACCCTCGAGATTTTACATACCTGGATGTTGTGTTGGAGAATGCTGTCTAGCTAGTTCTGGTTGATCGTCACTGAACGAAACCGACTTTTCTGTTTTCAACAAAACACAATTTTCAAAAAACCGAGGAATTATAAAGTAAATAACATTCCAATTCTCTCAAATGTCTGCACTAGGCTACCTTTTCCAAATTTTGGATGAGCAGAAATTTTCTCAGGCGGCAGAGGTCTATCGTCTGCACACAATGACAAAAACACTTACATTTAGAAAGCCAACAATTTCCGAGTACTAATAAAAGGTACATTTGAATAGACAAACA
Source organism: Hymenaphorura dentifera (assembly GCA_034699705.1). Taxonomy (NCBI): domain Eukaryota; kingdom Metazoa; phylum Arthropoda; class Collembola; order Poduromorpha; family Onychiuridae; genus Hymenaphorura; species Hymenaphorura dentifera. The sequence goes on along the minus strand of JAQGCM010000629.1, from coordinate 7,247 downwards.
TTTCTGGACCATTAAAATTTATTCCAAAAAAAGAATAGAATAAAGAGTAAAGTTCAAATTCCAACAGGGAAAATTAACAGGCCAAAACAAAATCTTATTTTATCCCAGTGAGAGCCGAAAGAGGTGACAAGACAGAAAGTTAGTGTGTATTACGGTAGGAAAATTCTCTGTGAAAAAGCGTGCGTTACCTGGAAGAGAAGCAGAGCTCGAGCTAGAGTTCTTATCTATGTCATCTACACATACATGTACACAGATAATAGATTTAAACGCGAAAGCTCTTTTATTTGTAATTCATGAAAATTTATATCCACTCACCCCTGAAATCCCGTGTCGGAATATAGTCTCTCTGAGGAACAAGACTGTAATTTGTAGCACCAACAGTTCTTGGAAGTGTACTCGAATGTGGGCGTGGGACCGGAACTGGTGGCGGTGCCAACGCCTTCTGCACCAAACCCGTCAGATTGGCTAGCTGTCTTTCCATGTGCTCCATTCTGAATCGCGCTTCCTCGTCGATTATGACGGGCGTAATCGACCCCGACCTCGACGGCGGCGGGTAATTATAGTATGGATCTTCTGTATTAATGTAGCGGGCTCTCTCCGGAGATGATATGTAGCCACCACGTTCTACAAAAATGAAAAGCATAATGAAAGTAACTTTTCGTATAGGAAACAAGGGGTTTGGAAAGTGCAAGCAATATTAAGACAAACTGTGCTATGTTTATGGAATTCTAAGAACAATGCTTAGCCAGAAAACTTATAGCAAGTGACGAACGGTTCACAGGTGGATTGCTACCTTTGGATTTTGGAAGGTATGCGGGAAACACAAGTAAACACCATTGATATTGAGATCGCTCGATCAAGTTAACAAGTACTTGACTAAAAAAACTAAAGCAAGCCATGTGAATGTGCAGACAGTACCTGCAGAAGAGTAAAGATCAGCGGAACTTCTACCCCGCCCATCCCCGTAATGACTCCCTGGAGGAGGAAACGAACTTGATCGGTCCGTTACTGAACCACTTCTCGGTGGAGAGTATACCAAATTGGCAGCGGGCGAAACACCGGGTGACCTCTTGACTAGACTATAAGTGGGTATCGAATTTCGCAATGGTTTTGGGGGTGGCAACGTCGAATTACCCGTGACAGGATTAGTTGGTATTTGTACTAGAAACAAGCACACATTGGGAAAGAGGTTATTCAGACATAAAAGTTTTTAACGACTTTGACATTTTAGACCTATCCAAAAATTGAGCATCAAACTCCTAAACTGGAACTTACCTGGTTTTAACGGTGCTGCAACAAGAGGAGAATAAGGTCGGCCTCTCGGCAGCGTAGCACCAATGGGGTAAGCGTATGGCGAAAGATAGGGACTTTTGTTACCCTGGAACATCAAAATTGAAGATTAGATTGAGTTTGCCTACCACAATCCATCGTTAGACTCACATGCTTCAGTCAGGAATTAAATATTCATATCATTATTAGAATTTTTTCCTGTAGAAATGTAGGTATCTTGAAGATGCACATAAAAATATTTTGCGACTCGTGAAACGTGTCTGAGGTCATTGAGGTGCATGGCGCCAGTAGGATCATTTCATTTACAAAATTGCAAAAGCAGTAAAAAGCTCACTCAACGAAGTGCTTCGAGATGCAATGAAATGAAGCAATTCTCCGGCTGGCACATATAGTAAATGCAAAGAGCAACTCATTTTGCCGGAAGAAGTGTTTCCTTTTCTTCAACCCTCGGCAATCAAATATACCACTTCCGGCTTTTACGCAATTAGAGATATCCTCACATTTTACATTTGTTAGATATATTGGTCTTAGTCTGGGTTGCATTGAACTACATATCCATAACCTAACTAGTAGTCATAAACTCTTGTTCCATCAAACAACTCATAAAATTATTGATTAGATTCACTTGTGAGCAATTTACATGCCTGTTTCTGAATCCCAAGGGGTTTTTCTAGGATTTCTATAATTTAAACACTCCAAACTGGATCTGAAATTCATTAAAGTTTTACCTTCGATTTGTGAATGTGCTGATGCTGGAAGTCCGAATCAAACTCCGGTTCACTAAAATAGGATTGGTCCTGATCCCAGGAAGGAACTGCTCCATTTCCATTAATGTTTGGTTCAAACAAACGAAGCACCGATCTGTCTCGAATATCCCTACAATGAAAATTAATCAAAATGTGGGGTCAGCGGAATGGATATAATTTTACGTATGCATGTAAAGGTCAGCTATACAATAATTTGTTTGCTGGTGGTTCGAGGATAAAAACATTTTTTAATGGGTAGTAACGAATACCTGAGATCTTCGAGTTCGTAAAACATATCTTTCCCATTGTCGTGTATGTAGATTTTGCCCTGCATTGCATCTAAATACTCCAACGTCAATTGCTTAGGAAATGAACGAACAAAAAGAGCCTTGACTGTGTCCATTGAAGTGATTTCGTTAGCTGTTTTATCAGAAAAATAGAATGTAATTATTACACGTCATTTGATAGGTAGGGGATACACAAATATCTTGTCATTTAGTAATTAAAAAATTTTACTCACGAAGAAGTGCTCGTTTCGTTTCGCTTCGGTATTGCAAAAATACAAGGCCTGCAACAAACAAAATTTAAATCTTAGAAAAACAAGGTACAATATCGAAGTAATGCTTCGCCTTCATTCACACATTGTTGCAACGGATTTGCTAGTACAGCAATAATACAACATTTCACCAATTTCTTCTAAGTGTCCAATTAATTCGATTTTTAGATTAAAATTAATGCTTAAACTTGTAAATTCATCCATCACATCAAATTTCAACTACGAAGTCAGACTCTCTTTTTAAAAAGGAGTCCGAAGAACCACATCATAAATATAGTTTTTCTTAGGCTTGGACGTGACTAGTGAGTGCATTTCCAGGTTGCGTTCAATACCCAACGAAAACGAAAATGCGTGACGTTTAATAGCTTTTCGGTTGGTTCATTTCACTAGGAATCTCTGAAACGGGTTTAATGATTCTGTCTGCAAACGTAAAAATCGCCAAGCGGAAAGTTGAGCAGTTGCAAGCTGCAAATGTTCTATTTCAACCATCATTTCATTTGCAACATTCTTTTAGCCAAAAGTCAAGGTAATCAAATACTGAAATAGGTATCTACTTCCATCCTGCCAAAAAGTATTAGTCAAACTTACATATTTCGTATTTGCGTTACTTTACATTCCATTTGCTCATCCCAAAAATAATGTTTGCCGGGATATTATTTATCTTTAAGGTTAGTCATTAACTATCCATTTCTGGCCTGCTGCTACAAGTCAACTAGACTAAAATATTCAAAAGTACTACACACGTATTCTAATTGCAATATTATGTCAAAATGAAGTGTCCTCAAAACAAAAAGAGTCGTCATAAAAGGAAAAACAAAAATGTAGCCTACCCAAAGGCCTCTCCAAAGTTTTTGAAGGCGTCCGAACAACAGGAAGTGAACTTCTCGCTTTACCTCCACGTCTGAAGCCCGTAGAGGAAGTTTCTGCCTCGGACATAATACCAGGGTCATCGTCAAAGAGAACGGATGAGTTTCCACTGGAGGCTTGGCGAGTCATAAATCCGCGAGGCCCCTTCAATATTAAAGAATTCTGTTAGCTAATTAAATCAAAATTTGACTTGATTAAATGCGGCACGTGCTTCGAAGTGGATTAGTGCGTCAATTTGGTAGTGAGAAATAAAAAAAACAAAAAACAAAAACCTGTGGCTCCGATTGCACAGAACTAGCACTACTTAAAGGTCTTCTAAATAGGAGTTTTGGGTGTGGTTGGAGAAACTGGCGTGGCAATGCCATTATCGGAAGAGCTCTCTGTTGCTGTTTGTTGGCTGCTCTCCGTGACTGACCAAAAAATTAAGGAACAAAAATTTCAAACAAAACAAAAAAAACTCAATCCTTAAAATTAGTTTAGAGCCTGGTCGGTGGTCGAAATATGACCAGGCTGGCTCTATTTCACTCAAGTTTCGCTAGTGATCTGCCGACAAAGATGCTCACATTCACACACAAAAAAAGAAGCACGTTTCACCACAACAATCCGATCGCAACTAACCTGAATGTCCATGCCGACAAGAGCCTGGAGAATAAGTCTTGACTTGCTCGGTGGTTTGTTGGACGAGGAACCTCCTAGACAAAACCAAGAAGACAGTTAGACAGTTAAAAATGTGGAATGCACTGAGCTATGACATCGAAGATCCTTTGAGCAGTTTTTGTATTTATTTCATTTGGCAGATTGCCATTTATTTCTATGCAATAGGCCGAATAGGCAATTCAGTCAGCAATTCAAGAACCCTGCCTGGCATCTGGTCTGGCGCTCTTCTGGCTGCTGGCCTGTCTACCATTTCCTTTTTGATTTTGATTATTTAGACGTGATTTATGGTTAGAGAGCAACCAAACGTCAATTTGTTCCATTTCTTCAAGAACTTTACTACTAGAACTAGTCGAATTCAATTTCTTTTACTCGCCTATTACATTACATTGTACAGAACTCTCGAACCACAAAAACCGAAATCTTATCACCACAATCACATCACTGCAAACACATGCACGCAACGCACCGCACTAACCCTAACCCAGAACCAGGAATGTTCTCAAAGGAGCGAATTAGGGAACCGGAAACGTAACGTCAAAAAATAGAATACCCGGTTGCTCGCCGGAATACCCGGCTAGGGCAGGCAATCAACCCAACCAATTCATTTACAATACCGTATTACACACTTTCCAAACAAGTACCAAGTAATTTTACTAGATTGTTGCGGTTTTACCTTTGGGAGAAATCCCACTTCCGGTCCTCCTCCGACTCACACCAGCACCCGTCGTCGCGTCGCCCTACCCGCCTTCCCTTGACCGCAAAAATTGAGTTCTTCCCCTTTCAATGAGGATCTTTCATTTTGACAGTTTGGGGGGAAGAACTAGGCAAAACAAAACGATGACAAGACCCCAACACGCACGACAACAATGTGTAATGTATGTGTATGTACAAAAAATTACCAAAGACAAAACCTTGGTCTAAAAAAGTACAAAAACAGAAGAGGCAGAGGCAGAGGGGAATTGTCGCCAGTGGGTCCTCCGTGTCCCGCGGTCGCTCTTCGTCTTCGTCTTCGACGTCGTCGTCGTCGTATCGTCTTCTTGTGTTGAAATAATTTTATAAGACGGATCGATATTGCGGGCCACAGCCCTTGGCACTTGGCTGAGCTTTTGGGTCTGGGATTGGAGTCGTCTTTTTGAGAGCAGGCAGCGGAGGGTAGTCTGTTTGCTTGGCCGTCAGCCTCAGCTCAAGTTGTGAAAGTCGGGAGCGCGAGGCGGTGCCACAATCTTGGAAGAGATGAGGACGGGACGGGCCCACAGCCACAGCCAGCCAGGCCAAGTTTCCGGATTCAGTTCTCAAAAACACTTCAAATAAAACGGGCAAAATCTCACAAAGTGGGCCGAGGAGATTATGCAATGTGCAATGCTCATGCAATCCTTCCAGCAATTCCAACAGATTCCTGGAATCCAAAGGACCCGACCCGAAATCCCCGAAACCGGAACAAAGATGACGAGAAGGAGCAACACACTCGAAACACACACAAAATCCAACCCAAAATTCGGGTTTATCCTCAGACTCAACTCAAACAATACTGGAAACTAGACTAGGAGAAGACTACTTACTTAGGACTAGGCCCAAGCTATTTTCACTTGGCTGCTCTTGACTAGCCAAAAAATACTGCTTTCTAGCTGTGCGTGCTATACTTTGACTAAACTGTGGCATTTATTTGGAAGTTGGAAGAGTTGGAACGGTCTGTTCTTTTTTTGCACCCTTTTTGGTCTTTCGTTATCTTGCAATGCCAAATGCAAGATAAGCAGCCAAATAATGGCGAATAGCAATAGAGCCAACAAAAAGCGAAAGTGAAACCGATACCAGATTTTGTTACGTAATCTGCAATTTTGCATTGCACAAACTAACTGCAAGGTACAGTCGACGCGGCACCCAGAGCCAAAGCCGGCACTCTAAGGCCAGACCACTCAAGCAGAATGCAGCAAACTAAACTGCACTTTGACTTTGCGTATTTGCATATTTGCAGATTTACCATTCAGCATTTTGCAACGAAAAGCATTGCTCACCACCATTAAATGCTTGCAGACTTTGCAAGCATTTAGCATTTGTGCAAAAGTGTAAATTTGTGAATTGCAGTTTGTGTGGAAATCAGGGTGGTTCTGTCTGTGGTTCTGCTGCCTGCGTTCTACTCCAGGCACAATTGGATTTGCAGTATTAGACATTTTTATCGTGTTTCTAAAATTCGCTTTTTAAATCAGTCAGATTAGGACAGTTAGGAGTAGACAAAATGTTTGCAATTAATGGACATTTAGTATTGGCTGAATAAAAATTAGTGACTTTGTTCATGAAGTTAGATTATGCACCGTGCATAGTGCGTTTGGGTGTAAGGAACGTTCGATTGTAGACAATCTGGCATTAGAAATCCGTTCAAGGCCATGTTTGATTACTAAATTGAAATTTTGAGAACAAATAATATTTTTAAGGGTAACATTTTTTTTGGAACATTGTATTATTGCTCATTCCCACTGTCGTGGCACGACAAGACAAGTTTTAAGTTATTACAACATTTTATCTGATCTAGTTATTCCTTGACTGAATGTGAGTTTATTGGTCGTGGTTGGCCTTGGGCTTTCCTCTAGAGGACAGTCCGAGGTCAGTCATTGCCGACTAACTCGCATTTGGTATGTTATGACTATTGTTAATTTTAGTACACCTCCCATCACAAGGATGCGGAGGTGAGTGTGTAAACTAGTTGCAGGAAGTCTATGTAATCTCTGTACAACTAGGAATCATTTGCTGTTCATTTCTAACCATTGACGAGACAACAAGTCTCCAGTTCAGCCAGTATAAATAAATCAAAGTACAAAATACAATCGTCTCAAGTTAGTCAAGTCTCCTTTATTGCAGTCATTTCACTAGTTTCTCACTCACCCAAGCACTTACCAGTAAAGTAAAGAAGGATTCAGTTGCTGACTTTACAAATCAGCTCTCGACTGAATTCCTCTAAAGCAACGGTCCTTCGAACATAAACCACCAAACATTTTTTGATCCTTCGGAACCGGATCTCCACCTTGGATTCTACAGTTGTGAGTGTGAATTTTGACTTTGTGCAGTTTTGACTTTGACTTTTGTGCAGTTTGACTTTGAACATTTGTGCAGTTACAATGGAAGCTCTGAAGAAGCAA
>JAQGCM010000628.1:0-22723 GCA_034699705.1 Hymenaphorura dentifera | reverse complement strand
AATCGGAATCAGAATTCCTAAACTTGTTTCTGCCAAAAGGTTGCTAAACTGTGAACGAGAAAAGAAACGTGATACGTGATGATTGCCGAATACCAAATGCCAAGGGTCTAGTTGTCGAGCTTAAACTAGATGATCTTTGAATTCTTTTGAGATGAGCCGACTTTGCAGTTAAATGAACAGTAGAATGACCAAAATCATTCAATTTGCAGACGGACTGAACGATGCCCGATCAGAAATGACACTGCAGACTAGGATGATCAGTGATGACCTTCTTTTCAACTCTGTCACGGTTCAATTAGAAGACATGACACTCGAGGCATTTTTATCACCACTCTACACTCAATTTTTACAAGCCTTGGGAGTCATTCTAAATTCTCGGACTGAAAATATCTTCATTTTTAGTGTTCAGGTAAATGAAGAAACCCGGCAGAAAGTAGACAGGCTGGGAAATGGAAATGGACTGACGAACGGGTGTGAAAAAAAGATACACAAAGTTTTGTCTGGTAACTGAACTGCTGAACTTGAGACGATTTTTGCTGTCTCTTTCTTTCCTTTGGGGTGAAAGTCGCGAGTACAAGATGAGAAAATTTCACCCGGGTTTTCCAGCAGCATCCATCCGGAGGAGTAGAGTTGAGTTTTACACTCGAAACCCAGCACAACTTTCAATGAATTTCTTTTTACGAGAAGACATAAAAACTGTTTTTTTGTTCATTTCATTTCCCCTCCAGTCAGTCCAGTTCCTTTTTTCTACGACTTACGACTTTCTCTTCATTTTTTTTCTTCTTCCTTGCTTTCCCCAGGAGGAAATCGACGGGTCTCACGGAGTTCTCAACGTCAGCTTTGCTACCCGTAAACCGAGTACAGGGGCTGAAGAATATTACTCTCCGGATTACATCAAGGAAAGGGTCTTTCTAAATAGAGTTACCCTGAGTAAACTGTCAACCATGGAAGTAAGTCATATCCTGGGCTACCCGGGAATTTTATGAGCTAGAGAGATCCATTTTATGACTTTTCAAACAATCGACCTTCTGTTCCTCCGGAAGAAAGTACAGATAAAATTAGGATTGAGCGAGTGTCAACCGAATTTTGGAGATGTCTAATGTATTTATGTGTATGTGTTTCGAATCGATACGTTTTTTCAGGTTTTGCCGTTCAATGACGACCTGTGTTTACTTGAGCCTTGCCCAAATTTTGAAGACTGTTTGAGCGTAAACCGCTTCCGGAATGTGACCAACTTTATGTCAACAGATGCCATGCTTTTCCGCTCAGTACTTCCGTGGCAAACCTTTGCTTGTGCTTGCCCCCCGGGTTTTACTGGGTTGAAAGAACATTATTTGTGTGATGCAGAAGTCAACTTGTGTTTTTCATCACCTTGTCTCAACGGTGGAACTTGTTTTCGAAAAGAACGTGGATTCACATGTGTTTGCCCGCCAGAGTATACCGGATCTCAATGTGAAATTCATTTGACAATGGACACCTGTCAACCAAATATTTGCTCTCGAGGAAGTACTTGTATGCCAAGTGTGAGAGGTGGATTTTTGTGTCAAAACTGTTCAAGTCGCGGAGACTATGTGAATAATTTGTGCGAGTTGACAGCAAGAAGTTTTTCAAGGGGAGCTTACATGACGTTTCCAGGATTGAAGAGTCGGCATAGGTTCAATGTGAAAATGAGTTTTGCGACTCAACAAAGGAATGGACTATTGTTGTACAACGGTCGCTACAATGAAAGATTTGACTTTGTGGCGCTTGAAATTGTCAATTCAACAGTGCGGTTTAGTTTTTCGCTGGGATCAGTCAATGTGACACAAGTGGATACGGGGAAACATGTTTCGGATGGAATTTGGCATTCTGTGGAACTCAATTATTCCAACAAGGTCAGTTTGCAGCGGCGACGTGTTTGCGAAATTATGACTTTCGAAATTAGGCATTTTGTAAATTAAAAATCGGCTTGCCTTTTGCAGACGGCAGTTTTGAGTGTAGACGATTGCGATGTTCTAATGTCTTTGCAACACCCTGAGGAATTCCCACCGTCCAAAAGTTGTGCTGGAAGAGAAAGCCAAGTTTTGGAAAGGCGCTGCGATATGCTCATCGAATCTTGTCAAAGATTTCTGGACTTGACGGGCCCTTTGTACATTGGAGGGCTTCCAGCACCATCAAATTCATTTCAAATTGAAACGCATAATTTCTTGGGCTGTATCAAAAACGTTTATTTGGAACACAAATTCCTGGATTTTAACAAGTAATGCATATTTTATTGGGAATTTTTCTTTGGGTTTGGGAAACTGAATTGATAATTGGTGATGGTTTACTAGCTATGTCATGGAATACGGTACTTCAGCGGGATGTCCAGAGAAGAAAAGCTTCTGTGCCTCCCAACCGTGCAAAAATAGCGGAAAATGTATTGATGGATGGGGAACTTATCGGTGTCTTTGCCCAGACGGTTTTGGCCAAAAGGATTGTTCCGAAGGTAAAAAATAATTCATACGGCCAAAATTTTCAACAAAGTTGGAAGCAAATATTTCATTTGGGGTTTACTCAAATAGATGCAAAACCGGTATGGAACCTTCGTGATGAATCAAGTCATCTCACATTCGCCCCTCAACTGCGGCCAATCCAATTTCCTTGGTATAACTCGTTGTCCATTCGAACTTTGCGTCGTACTGGGGTTCTTATGTCAATTTTACTGAGTAACAATGATACACTGCTATTGTCACTGGAAAACAATGGACTAATTCATTATACGGTCGGCGGAAACACACTCCCAATTTCTTTACCTCGAGTCAACGATGGGTACTGGCACAATATCGAGGTCAAATGGATGACAGCGGAGATTTGGTTCTCGTTGGATTTTGCTCAACATGAGGCTACGATTCAATTCGAAGCAAACGTCCAGACACTTTTCGTGAGTCAAGTTTTGGTTGGAAGTGCAGCAGGAGGGTCGTTTACTGGTTGTTTCCAGGTTAGGATTTTGTCAATTTTCACCTTAATTTGACCTATTTGGAAACTCTAATGGCCTCCGATTTTCCAGGATGTTCGAGTTGGCAGTGCAAAAAGCTACCTCAGAAAATCTAGCGCAGAGAAAGGTGTAAATGAAGGTTGCAGCTTGGCCACAGCCTGCGTAGGGGCAACTTGCCCGCCAAGGTCAACTTGTACGGAGGAAGCCGGTCGTCACAAATGTCAATGTGACCCTGGTTATATTGGCGTCCATTGTGTACCGATTTGCGACTTGAAACCTTGTCGGAATAACGGGACTTGCAGCCTAGACTTAACAAATGGCCGTGGCTATACTTGCAAATGCGATGACCAATACTACAGGGGCAAAAATTGCGAAGAGACTTTGGATGTTACGTGCCCATCGACGTGGTGGAATTGGCCAGATTGTGCACCCTGTCATTGCCCAGCTGATAAAAACTTTAGCCCTGACTGTAATCGGAAAAATGGAAAGTGCAAATGCAAGGTATTTTTTAGACCTTAGAAAAACTTAGAATCGTAGGGACGCTTGAAATTTGGTTGTCAATTTTTGCTTTGTTTGCCCAAAGGAATACCACTACGAAAGAGACGGATCTTGCATTGATTGCCAGTGCTACAGTGTCGGCTCTGTCAGCAAAAATTGTGATTTGTCCTCAGGAAAATGTCAATGTCGAAATGGAGTTTCGGGGAATCGGTGTGAAAAATGCAATAATCCGTTGGCTGAAGTAACCGTGAAGGGATGCGAAAGTAAGTATTTCCCAAGATGCCAAATAAACTACTAAAAATGAGCTCAATAAAAGTATTTAATCGATGCTATAAAATTGCAGCAATTTACGACGGGTGTCCTCGAAGTCTTTCTGCAGAGATTTGGTGGCCGCGAGTCAAATTTGGGACGACCTCAGTTCACGATTGTCCCAGTGGAGCCATTGGTCTTGCCACACGAGATTGCATTCATCCAAAAGGATGGGTCCCTGCTGATGTCTTTAATTGTTCATCCACGTCTTTTATATCGATATTAAGTATCATCGGTCAATTAGACGCCAAAGATCTCACCCTCTCCCCACTTTTATCGACTAAACTTGCTGGAGATTTGTTCAAGGCTTTGAATACTTCGACTCATTTGTACGGAAATGATCTCTGGAGTAGTCTTAGATTGTTGACTTACTTGATCAAACATGAGACTGGGCAGAAAGGCCTTTACATGAGTCATCGTCAAGATGCCGATTTTGTTAAGGTAAGGGTAACTTCAACTTCTGGGCACATTTCCAATTACGATGTCTTGACTTTCTCCAGTGGTCATTAACAATACTTTCCGCACACTTCCTTCCAGAATTTAGCCCTCTCTTCTGGTAGAATTACAGCGCCAGAGTACTACAAAGATTGGGAACGCATTGCAAGCATTTACGGCAGCGGATCTGATACGTTGCTGAAATTGATGGATCAGTACCTTGCACATTTGACGACAAATCAAGAAGACACATTTACGAAGCCTTTCGAAATAATTACACCAAATTTAGGTTAGTTTTTGGAAACACTTGTGGAATTTTAGAACTGGTCAGTCAGAACTGTGGTTTAGTTCTAACTAATACTACTTGTCTTGCAGTTTTGGGATTGGACACCGTAGAATTGACGTACGAAAACAAAGACCGGAAGAATTTCGAAGACTTAGAGATTCAATCGAGTTATGATTTGTACGAAGTCAACACAATTACGAAGAAATCTGTCCGATTTCCAAAATATGACAATATCGTAAAGGACGCAAGCAGATATTCGCCAAGGGCAAAAATCATCGTTCCACTTGACATTCTGGGTCTCAACGACGAAAAAGGTTTTGACCACGCTTTGGAATTTAAAAATGTTTTGTTTGAAGGTTTGACTTTAAAAAAAAATATTGCCAATTTGCAGAGATTGCTGGAAACGCTGTTGTCGGTTACATCGAATACGAGTCTATATGGGATGTTCTACCCAAAAGATTCCAAAATGATGTCGATCGACGCTTCAATTCTGATTTAGTCGCTTATTCTCCAATTATTGGATTAAGTATCCTTGCATCAAACGTTGGAATTCGAAAGGGGAAACAATCGAGTCCTGTTCGAATAACTTATGAAATCGTTGGGCGGTACATGGATTCATCAAACCCTCAATGTGTGGTCTGGGAAGACTCCACTACAAATGACGCGAGTACCGGGTCAGGAAATTTTGCTGGTGGGTGGACAACACGCCCTTGCTCAACGAGTGTGAGCGAAGTTTATGTTTCCAGCAAACTTGGGAATGTCATGACTGTCAACTGCACTTGTTGGCATCTGTCGACATTCGCCGTTCTGATTGAAAACAACGAAGTTCAGGTATAAATTTATCAGCAGATTGAGTTTCTCACATTCTGAAAGTTTTTGCTACAATTATTTTTTTATTATAGGATATTCCTCGTCCAAATCTTCTTGAAGAAATTGTTACTTATGTTGCTTTCATATTGGCTCTAATCTTGGTAAGCATTTTTGGCGAGTTTATTTTTGATCGTCTCTTGATTTCTCACGTCTAAAAAACTTCTGGGTCCAATTTTTTATTACAGATTTTTGGAGCACTTGTAGCCCTTGGACTGCTAAAGGGCCCAGTTCCATCGACAATCACAAATACAATTCATAAACATTTACTCCTCAGCATTTTCTGTTCTCTTCTTCTATACGTCCTTGGACTCAAATTAAGACTGATTTTAGTACAAAACGACATTCCATGTCGAACTCTCGCGATCGCACTTCATTTCTTTTGGTTGTGTACATTTGGATGGTTGTTTGGTTCTGCGTTGCATTTGAGAAGAATGTTTACAGAAGTGCGAAATGTCAATCATGGATCCGCGCTATTTTATTTTGCACTGGGATATGCGTTTCCACTGCTCTGTGTTGCCCTGAGTCTTGGGGTTAGGGCGAATCATTATGGAAACAAATTTTTGTAAGTTCAAAATGTAAGAATTTTTTTTGGAAAGAACCGTCGTCTAAATTAATGTTCAATTTCAGCTGCTGGTTGTCGCTCTACGAAGGAATAATTTGGGGAATGGTGGGCCCCATTTTACTCTGCGTGATGGGAACGCTCCTAACGTTTTTAGTTGCGGTCAAAGCTGCATTCACGCTCAAAGATCATGTTGCAGATTCTGGGAACATGCGGTAAATACAACTCAATTGCCGTCTTATGCGGAAATTTGCGTTTGCAAATAATTATTGACCCAATTGCCGTAACTTTGCAGAACATTGTTGTGGATGGACTTAACATTGCTCCCAATATGCGGAATGGTTTGGGCTCTTTGTCTCCTTGGAGCAAATGAGAGAAGTTCCTTATGGCAGTATGCGATCAGCGCATCCGTCGCCCTCCTCAGTCTTTATATAGCTTTAGGTTATTGTGTTTTGAATCAGCGAGTCAAAGATAGTCTTTATATCAGAGCTGGAAATTTGTTTCGGGCCAGAGAAGATGCTCCTTCGAATATTTCGGTAAGAACTTTAGCGGTCGATCTATTCGTCCCGAAATTATCTCGATGAACATACATTTCACTATTATCTTTTGTTTGCAGAGGTCGGCTCTGGCTTATCGAAGCGATTCCGGCCTAAGAGCTGATGATCTCAGAAGGGATATGTTCCGAGGAGTTCGCTCGATGGGAGTATCGACAGCTTCGACGACCTCAAGGTCAACCACAAAGACCTCCAGTAGTCCATATAGAAGTGACGGGTTTCACACTTACGGTGGAACGCCGAATCTTGAGAGAGGTCGATTCGCTCGAGGTAAGTGATTTGCCGGGAAAGGGTGTCTGAAATTTTGGCTAATATTTTGATTGAATGTTTTCAGGGAGCGAAACTTTAGGTTCAGTCCGAAAAACATATCCTAGGAGAAGAAAGCGGTCAAATTCTGACGAGGAAAGAAGCTCAGATGCTGAGCACACTTTAGAATTGGCTTCTTCCCATTCCTCTGATGAGGATGAAGCGATATCGGGCACTGGGCCCGTGCGTAACAGTGCAACTTTAGGTAAGTTCCGCGAATTTGTGTGGATGGAAAATTTTTCGAAACTTATTCGGGGCGGTATCAAATCGCGTCTTTCGGATTCATTGCTACATTTCTTACATTTTGTGTCTTGCGCAGCCGTGAACGGTTACGGAACTTACCGTTTAATCCCCAATGGAATGTCACAACCGTCGAATAATCGAAGATCCGTCTCAGCTTCTCTTTCTACTCTTCATGTCCCTCCTGTCAAACTACCCGCTTTGCCGCGCCTTTACTCAACTAATTGGACGCCAAATATTTCTAACGCCATTTATCGGGATCTTTCTACTAGTAATTCTGAATTTAATCTAACCGTGAATTGGCTAGTCGCTTTTTAATATTGTTTAGTTTCTTCGAAAATCTGTTTCAATCTGCGAGGTTTTCATTCTTCTGTGGTCTTTTTATGTTGCTGTTGATTCATAGACCAAAATTGCCAAAATTTTGAGAGAGCATGATGAAATTTTTAGGTTCAAGACCGAATGGTGGGCCAGGTTCTGGAAACTCTGGGTCTGACAATGAAACTACTAACCCATCGCACGCGACTGCAGGTCCTCAGGAATATGGAACACCACAAAAAGTTTTAAATTCTTCAGAGAATCTCCATTTGGGTCAATTGGGTCATGGCCAAGAGCTCAACTACGGGGAACTTCCTTATCTGTATCGCCAAGGTAAAGATGGCTCAATGCAAGCAGCATTCTTGTGGTCTAAATTAAACCCAATTGAAACTAATTTTTCTGTGACTATAATCGCTTCCCAAATTAAAGACTCTTCCAAGCTTTTTTTGCTCACTCCTTCCATATAAGCAGTGCCGAAATTTTTCTTGTTGTCTACAAACAAATAATCCTAATTTTTAATTGATGACCCTAAAGATCCAGTGAATGATCTCAATGGAAGCGCCGCCCTATTGACATCAATGGGTCATTCTCAGATGAGTCCTCAGCATCATCCCTATGGAGGTATTCATCATAATGGTCACGTCACGAGTACTCCACAACTTCCCTATCATCTTTCCATTGTTGGGCGGCCGAGTGACTCGCCAATTTCTCCTGTTCAAGAGAATCCTGATGAAGCCATTTCTTCTGAGCACGAGTAAGATTTAATTTTTTAACTCTTTTGTAAACGAGAATTCTCTCAGAGTGTGCGTACGTCCTTGAAGTCCAAAAATTTCCCAATTGCGTCATCATTGCCTAAATTCTTAAGAAAATTAACTGGTCTTTTCTCGTTTTCTTGTGCTGCTAAATTGATACGGAATTGTTCGCAATCAGATATGCGTATTTTGATGAGGTAAACAGTATGAATTCTACAGTGGCTAAAATTCGCATTGATCATGAAAAGGATGAATTTCTGTGGAAAAAAAATTAACCGTTTTAAATTGCGATTGTTGAATTATTTTCCAGGATGACTGAAAATCCTACTGGAGGCGGAATTGTAAATCGTGCACTGGAAGGTGGGGAAGGTGAAACTGCTGCAGGTTCGGATCCGGAGGGTTTGTACGGAGGCTCAATGACTTCCGGTGTTTTAGTATGACCCAAATTTTAATTACCCTAGCATTTTTTATTGCAGAATTGTGTACGATATTATCTAGAGATTTGTACCAAAACTGCCAATTCTCAGTCATACCAATGTTACTGTACTGTTGCATTTGTATTTTTGCAAGCACGCCAATCAATTGAAATATTCCACAATAGTAAATCTTCCATTTAATTCTGCAAGACCTTCTCTAAGCAAAGCAAAATGTAAATTGCAAATATATCAATGTAATCTAACGTGTACATATCTATAAATTACATATGAGTAACTTTCACGGACAAATCAGTCACAGTCAGCCACAGTTTAGTAAAAAAAATATTTTAGGCCATTGCAAATGTAATGTACTTATTGTGCTCATATTGACAATTTTGTAATCTCGACTTGACTATTATTTTGTAACAGTAATAATTTTTGTACTCGTCATAAGTGTTCATTCCATCGCCGAAAAGCGTGAAATGCCAACGGCGAAACTAAACTTTTTTGAAACAAGTTTTAATCAATCTGAAAAATAAAATGGATCTCAATGTTGTTAATCATCATTTTATTTTAGAAGTTAGACATTTATTTCTTAACTCTAGAGGAATTTTTATCATACCAATTGTGACAGTCCATTGTTGCACCCTTTGTAGTCTAAAAATTTCTCTTCTGCCATAATTGCAAGTAGACACTAGTAAATATAATTTAACAAACTTGAGGAAGACGTGGAGCAATAGTGCATCAGTAGAAAATATTGTTAGCTTTGGGAATTGCAAATCGTAAGTTTTATGATTCGATTAAAAAGTGAGTTATGGTTTCTTGCAACGACTTTGTGCTAAAACTATTGCCACCATGCCACAAATCTCAGCTCCGCCCAAAACCAACACCAACACTGAATTAGTGGTTACAAATTTTAAACCCTCTCAATTAAACTCAATTAAAGCCTCATCTCAATTAAATACAATCACGACCTTGTGATTTTATAATTCATTTAATTGCATCTCTATTACTTGTAAAGTTTTGCAGGACACTACGAACAGACTTAGAGAATAACTTGCAAAATTTGCAATTATAGCAAATTGTACTGCACTACAGCATGAGCGTATGAGGCGTGCAAATAAAACATGAAAAACGTATTAATTTTCAGTCTTTAATCTTCCTTGTGTAGTACATTTAGCATTTAGGACAATTTGCAGTCAAGGTGTTGAGAGTTGAGTTGTTGATTCCTCAACATTTTAATTGCAATAAAAAATCTTAAAATTTCAATTTTTGAAGCATTACGACTGTCACACTTAAATTTTTAATTTGTTCATTGCGAAACCAAAAGTTTGTACCAATTATACATTATTCCAATCAAAAAGTTCAAAAGTGGAACTCTATTATTACGTTAGCGTAACAGAAAAAATCCTCTGCATTTTTATCAGAGGAATGGACGTCGTCGTCCGTCGTCTTACTCTGAGTGACACCTCAGAACAATCAAAATCAGCGAACCATTACAATAAAAATGACAATATGAAAATGTTTGTTGTGCCGTCGCCGTCGCCAAAAAATATTACTTCAACAATCAACACCGTTTATACAGGCATACTTTTGATTACGAAAGGTTGTGTTACGCATACCTCTGCCTGCAGTCTTTAAGTGGACAATGGTCGAAAAATATTTTTAAACTTTGTGTGTTTTTGTGTTGGCCAATTTCTTTTATTTAGATCAACAGAATTGCGTATAAATGATAGGGCTGGCGGTAACCTAATAAATAAATTGCTTTTGCTATTTATATGCTGAAATAAAAATAGTGTAAATTATAGAGCACGCGCCGCAATTTCTGTGCATCGTTGTCGGTGCTAATTTTGTTTTGCCGAATTTGTAAAAGTAGATCAAACTCGTTGTGTTAGCGAGAAGAAGACCGCGTTCGCGTCCGTAAAGATTTTTGGGAGAAAGTTGTAAATAAATATTAGAATTGATTGCTTGCGTGCGCTTGCACTTCAAAGAAGAATTTTTTTTATGTGCCCGAAGCACCAGCATGCAGCACCAAAAGCAAATATGAATTTAGCAAGTTAAACTCATTTAAGAAGAATACTTGATTAGCGATCCGTAAATTAAGTATGTAGCAAGTAGTTTAAAAAATTATTTCCGTGATTCTTTTAGCTACAAAATTTGTTAAGACTCGTTTTTGGCAAACTGCGATGGACTAGTTAAATTAAAAGTCGTGCAGGTGCGAAAGGTTGCAAATTTTAAACTGTCAAGATTTCAGTTGCTGTGAACAAATAGCAAATATTAAGTCACTGGGGTTCTGGGTCAACGTAATAAATAGGAAAATGAAGTGCAAGTACAGTGATTAAAAGTTTTTTGGAGCGAAATGTTTGCAAAAATATCCAACAAATGTGCACACTGAGCACTCTGCAGCAGTATTAATCTTAAGGAATAAAGTTATACATTGCAAAGTTGCAATTTTCATTAAGAAACACGGAAGTTCCGCTAACTTGCTTTGTTAATACTAGTTCACGCTTTTTAGTTAATTTCAAGGATTCCTTCAATTGCATAAAAAAGAACGGATTAGTCAAACACGTGTACTTAACTTAAGTTGGGGAAAAGTAGAGATTGTTGTAGTTTTTTTTAATGCAATATGATTAAAATCACTCATTTGCAGCAGCAGCAGCACCAACTTTGCAAGTGTCGAAATTGTTGTAATCTCCGCAGAAATGAGCATGACATGACATCAGTGTCGTGTCGTGACAAGTTAGTCTGATTAAATGGCTAATTATTTCCTAGCCGAGATGATAAAAGTTGCAAGTTATGAGTCAAGAAGGAATACAATGTTTTGATAAAGTTACAAATTAATTTTGTGTTTGAATAAACTACCGGGTAAGCAAAGCAAGCGGATTGTCATTGCAATTCTGGAAAGCAGCAGTTTTTACTGGAAATTACAAAATATAAGCGCAGTCGATGAGTTGACACTTGTCAGCGAATCTTTTTGATAGAAAAAAACAATTAATTTTGGGATGTTCCCTCTAATTTAAGTTTGTTTTTTTTGCCGGCTACTAAAGTGCGATTTTCCTAGCAAATTATAGCTCTTTGTAAATTCTTTGGTGGGAATTAAGCTATATTTACAAAATTTGCTTTGAAATTGGCTTGAAAAAGTTCAATTCATCCTCCAGGCTGACAGATGCGAGATAATTTCCTAATTGTTGGGCAAACTGTTAAGCTTGATTTGTTCAGTACCAAAATGAGTCATC
Organism: Hymenaphorura dentifera; assembly: GCA_034699705.1. NCBI lineage: Eukaryota > Metazoa > Arthropoda > Collembola > Poduromorpha > Onychiuridae > Hymenaphorura > Hymenaphorura dentifera. Next base: position 10,991 of record JAQGCM010000628.1, on the reverse strand, counting down.
GAATATAAAAATTCTGGCCTTGACAGTGAACCAAATCACGGCAAATCGAACTAATAACTAATCGAACATATAACATAAGCTACATCCTGAATTCTTTCCAGGGTTCAATACTTGGTCCATTGTTGTGGCTGCGACGTCCAATTCCTTTTGTTTCATTCATTCATAAGTAAATCTGAGTCTCTGTTTAATTCGTTTTCATCATTCATTTGCGCACTCAATTATTCCATTTCCAAGATCATTATCACTGATCACTTTCATTCATTCATTGGCACTTCCTCACGTCATCGCAAAATCAAATCAAATTCAGCAAGAAAGCAGGTTCAGCATTCGATTTTATTCAAATGCAAATCAAAGTTGGTCGGTCGTGCAGATTGCGATTGCAGATGCAAATTGGATAGGCAAGTGTTAAGTCCGGTCTTGACTCTTGACGCTGAGGCTGCTCTGAGAGCGTTGCAACGTTAATTTTGCAAGAGTTTCTGACTCAGGAAATTACGTAGTAATTTTTTTTGCTTCACGCCCCACCTCGGTTAGTTGGTTTAAGTTTAGTTCCATTACTCTACAAAAAAGGAGTCAAGCCAGGCCAGATGTATGTAATAATAATAATGCAATGTTAATTGTTGAGGATCAATTATAAATCTGGTGTGTCTGGTGTGAATTGTAATTTGAATAGATTTTGCAGCTTCCTGTATGATTTTATTTTTGTAGGTTCAACTCTAGAATGCCACTGTCAATTTTGCAAACTGTTTGTTGGCACTGACTTACTGACACGAACGTCACAACCCCAACCCAACAATGCATTATTTCACGTCATACTTACACCATACCAAGCAAAAGCGCACCTGGAAAGCGTCTCAACAATGGTCATTAGCAAAGCAACTCGGAACTCTTAATTCAGCCAAGCAAAGCTCAGCACAAAAAATTGGAGCGCTCCTGACTCCAACAATTAAGGACAACCCACACGATGTGACACGTCTCGATGTTCTTTTCTTAAACAATACGAACAAAGATTTCGAACAATGACGACGGAAGCGGCTTGAGACTGTTGCAATTGCGACTTGCGACCTATGCTTGAATTTTTTTTTGCGTGAGACATGAAAAAATTTCCCCCCGAGAGGGGACTTGAAGGAAGTCAGAGTTAAACACCATGGCATGAGATGTGCTTTTGTAGATTTTGCACGCAATTTGGAATTCGTGGAAATAACCAGGTGCTCAAAGCATATATCCAGGAAATGAAGTAAATAAAAAAGCTTAAAATTGCACAGAACGACAACAAATGTACGATAAAGATAAGAAAATGACATTTATAAATTCCCGGAAAAATTAGAGAATATAATCGATTTGCTAAAATCTTGTAAATTGTCCGATTTGACCGAATTCTTATATGCTCTTGTTGCCAAGACCGTCGAGGGAAGTATTGAAAACAAAAAAAAATCATAAAAAATAAATCCTTTTGGTTTCTGATTTAAAAAATTTAAGTGCTACACAGATAAATTATTTTCAAAACTTAAAATCATAAAACTCATCCAGCACTTCTAAAATTAGGATGTCTGCCGAAAGAAAATCATACTTTAGAATGCTGCCGCCCGAGGTATACGTTGTTGCTAATTTTGTGTCAAGTGAACTTCAAAAATAGTCAAAAATTTGCGGCTTTCCAATCAAAAGTAACCAAAATTTTATATTCTAAAATTCTATTTGGTTGATCAGGTGGTGGTTCCGATTTTTGGAGCAATAAGTCTGAAGGACAAAAAAAACTGTCGCTTGGTTTGTCCTCGCTGGCGTCGAATTCTTGACGAACCAGACTATGGGCTCACTAGTTTCTCCATTTGTCGATACATGTCTTCCGATGAGGCAGTCAAATATTTTTTTAATTCTTATCGGACATTTGAAAAAGTTGTCGTGGACATGGACTGGACTTTTCCTCCAATGACAGATTGTGAGAACAAGTTTCCCAAGATTCGAAACGTTGTGCTTGCAGGACGTAGCTGTGGAGAAAATGGCCACATATTTTTGCAACATGCTTGCAATGATTCGGAGAGTTTGAACGTGAAGCCCCTTGCATTTGCTAATCTCGAACTTTGCAAATTATCTCAAATTTTACCTGAAGTAAAATGGACTAGGATGACGACTTTGAAAATTTCGGTAGTTTAATCAAATATTATAACGTTTCAAAATTTTGGGATTTCATTTCATTGTGCAAAAACACACAGGCAGAGGGGGAAGATTATTCCAACCCGCAACAAATACCGAACAACGGAGCGAAGCATTTAGTTGCGGTCGGAGAATTTCTAAAGTTTTCTACAATTCCGACTCTGAAAAATGTAGAGATTAGAATTTGTCAAACATGTTTTAAGTACTATCCGGAAATTGAGTATTTGTTTTCTGAGTTTTACGGGTTCGTCAACCGTCATACGGACTCCATAAAGGATATAGCCCTTGAATTTTCTTTTGATCTCGGCGACACAAACCCACTTCCGCTCAAAGTGACAAACGAAGTTCAAGAGTCGATTGGGAACAATTTAAAATTAGAATCTTTAGCAATTAAGTTCGATGGCCATAAACTTCCGCTAGGTTTGTACCTCGCAATTATTTATCTGTCTTCCTAAAATTCTGGCTCAATTTTTTTTGTAAACAATTGAAGTTCTACCATGCCTCTGGAACGGCAGAACCCTAGAAACTTTGAGTGTGGATGCGTATTCGACGAAACACCCGGACTATATTGAAACCCGCTACTCCACTGAACAACAGTCAGAATCTTTGCTAGGACTATTTAAAAATGTGATGAAGCCAAGCAAGAAATCACTGCTGAATGTGACCTTGGGGAACAAATTTGATATCCGATGCTTTCAAAATATGACATCGCTCATGTATCTAGCCCTGATGGATATTATGGATTCCTCTCGAAAAAAAATATTTCCACAGTAATTAAATGTGAATTTTTTAAGAATTTCCTTACAGTGAAAATTTGCAAAAATATATTTTTTATTTCATTCTTTTAAGTCGCCCAAGGAAGTCTCGCCTTTCTAAGGCTAATTTTTTATTTCATTCATTTAAGTCTAAATATTTCGCGGCGAGATTATGTGTCTTTGCCACGGTTTTGTAATTGGTTAAAATTAATACATTACGAGTACCAGACCAAACTTCCGAAACTTCACAATTTGGCCAAAACGCACTAAAGGGATCACACTTTTTTGAAAAAAGACCATGCTATCCACTGAGGAATTTGAATATTTAAGTTTTTTGGTTCTTGAATTTTTCTGTACTAATAAAAGCTTTCGAGTTCGCCATCAAATAAAAATGCAAAGCTAGACTTGTTCGCCATATAAATAAATCAAACTTTGGTAAACTTTTCCAACCCGGACAATATAAATAAATCAAACTTTGGTAAACTTTTCCAACCCGGACATTGTCTCAACGTTCCAAAAAATTTGCAAACTTCGTTTGTCAATATTTTCTGCTCCCATCCCAATAACCAATTGCATTGCTGCTTAGAACTTACGAAGTAGTGCGGAGCAGCTGAAATATCTCACTTATCGTCGTTGTATATTCGGTTGCATGCAATAATAATAGTTTTCGTGCCGCAGTGTTGCAGAAAAATACACAAATTCTACTCCTTTCTTGCACCCGAACCAGAACACCTGTGTGGTCAGAAGAGGTTAGACTTTGTTGGACAATAAAAATGTGGAAAGATTACGATCGCGGCCGGCAGGTTAGCTAGCATCTGACATGATAGACAGACAGCAATACATATTTTTGGAATCAGTCTTTTCCCCCTTTCTGTGGTCTCATTTTTCATTGTTGTAATATGCATGGATTCTATTGTTGGGGTCGCCTTTTTCATTATTGTCATTCGAGATTATACAGGAACGAGAAGGTAGCTAGATGAATGTTATTTATTTCCAGGCAGGTGACGATGACGCTCTGTTGTCGACGCTATACGCTATCGTTTTATGATTGCATTACGTTACACGATTTTTATTACATTATTTCATTATGTATGGTCGGCCGGTGTCATTGGTTGGTAAAAATGTGTAATGTTAAAGTTGTGGTGGTTGGTGCCTTTGTGGCACAGCAATAGCAGCAACAATAATAATGATCGGCATAAAACACTAAACTAAACTTGGTTTTAGCTTTGGCTTTAGCCCAAGAAGAAAAATCGTTCCAGATTGTTGGGTTTGCCTGCCAAAAGTTTTTAGGAAGAAAAGGGAAATTGAAGTTAAAGAGTTAGACGCATGTTTGAAGTCATCCATACAACAACAAACTCACGCAAAACGTTCATAACATTGTTAAAGTTTTACAAATTTGAACAAAAATTATATTACACGGTTGGAGGATTGGGAGTGCAAAATTATAAGAATTTGAGGTGCTAGTAAGATACGTCAGACAAGAGTTGCTGCTGCTGCTATTTTTAGGTTTTCTATTGCAAGTAAAGACCAAATCCAATTAAGTGTGAAATGTGATTGTGAATTTGGGATTTGAATTTAATACCAGAAGCTAAACGGTCTAAGAGATTTGGAACAAGTCGGAAATATGATGTTGGAGTTTTGAACAATGGTGCTTCGCCGGATCTAATTGTTGAAAAATATGCGTACACCAAATTTGTGAAATACAAATTTTATGTGGATTTGACGATTGTTTCAAATTTTATTCACCGATTTGAACTGTGCTGCGGTATGCGTTAGTTCCGGGATTACGTTAGAGTCTTCAAGTGTTGAGGAAATTTGAAATGTAACTGATTTGCGAATCCGGTGTGATTTAATTACTTGAAACTTGTGTACTAATTTTGAGCGATTTGGTGGACAATTCCGATTCCGGATTTTTGATAATTTCACAAGGAATAAGCAACAGACAAGGTAAGAAAAAAAGGTGGAATTTGCATTTTGCAAATTCTGCTCCCAGAAAATTTCTCATTTTAAAATACTGGAAGGAAACAAATTTAAGATTGACAAAAACTCTATCAATTATCCGCAATTATTTTGCAATTTTTGCTTATTTGGTATTTGGTAAGCAAAGAATGAAACAAAGGTTTCAATTCATTCATTTCCTATCAATTCCTTGAGAAAGACCTTAAGTCAAGTCAGACACACTTGACTTATTTCATTCCAACGAATCGGACAATACCAAACATTGTTAATTGTGAGTCAGCAGAAACAATGCAACAGGTGATGGCTGAGGGCTGTGCTCAACAATCAATGCTAAATCAAAGAGCGAATTAAGGCCAAAAAATCTAGAAAAATGTGCAGATTCTGTCTGTTGTCAATTTTTGACAGAAATGTTTTTTATTCAATTTTGTGGGAGTCCGTCCGTTTTGTTTATGCAAAGCCAAATGCTTCGGCTTCGGGTCGGGAATATAGGGAGTTAGAATTAAATTACGGTCGGCAGTCGACAGGTTGGCTGCTAAAATAAAGCTCATTGAAAATTATGACTTTTGGAGTTCACGCCTTTCCTCAGAACTCATTCGAGATTGTCAAAATAATTGTTTTTTTCACATTTCTATTTGCAAGTGCGTAAGGGCTTGACACGCCTTTGGTTGGGCAATTGGGCTCTGCGTGTCAATCAAAGCAGCCGAGCCTCGTTGGCTTGCCTTATCTTAAAATCGAGTAATTATCCTCCTTGGTCTTCTTGAACGGAGCTTAGAAATTTAAATGAATTTGAATAACCTGACCTGATGTGAAAATTCTGAAGAGCCAAAAATTCTGACAATTTTCTTCAATCTATACTTACCAACGTTAACACGATACAAGTAAGCATTAACAGAGACATATAAATTACAGACCGAAATTTTGGGAAGATTTTTTCAGATTTCATCTGTGGATGTTAGCAGCGGATGTACCAACTGCGCAATGCGTAATTTTCTGTTAAATTTCCAATAACACTACGGCTCCTCAAATTGTTTTCGCAATTATTGAAAGGATTCCGTAAAAATCGTTTATTGCGATGTTGGGAGCTGTGGGACTCGTCAATCGTTCGTTCGACATCACGCCAACTTACTTTAGGTCACCTTGAGCCACGGTTGCTGCTGAAAAGAATATGACACACCAGAACCAATTCGATAGACAATTCAGTGTTGCATATCTAAGGAAACTGCCAGGTGAGATGAGATGTGCGGATGTGCCACATCTTTAAATACAGATCGAATCTAATCCTAAATCCATTCCAAATCCCCCCATCGGGGGAAGGGAGAATTCGTATTAATTTATACGAATATAGTTTTTTTGGACTATTTCTCGTTTGTCTGTCAGCTGTAAGTAAGTAGAACTTGCGAAATTGTTTAACAAACAATGTTTTTTCTAGTTTAATTGGAATGAGCCGACTGGGCCGAGTCGGAAAAATTATTCCTGCCTCGGTTCAAGAAATGTGAGACTTTAAAGATTGGAAGTATGCAAATGCAGGTAATGCAGATTTTTTAACGCCTGGCGGACGGAGGGAGACGGTTAAGACGGACGGACGGACGATGATCTCTTGAGAAAATTTCTCCCTTTATCAAAATTGCCAATCATCTCAAGAAGGCTGTTGTTGTAATCTTGACATTGGCCATTTTGGCTCCCTATCCGTGAAAGATTCAACTGGTTTACCGTCCAAACCGTTAGAGACTTATCCTGCCTACCTACCTATCCTTTGGCAGGCCACAGCCACAGTCAGGACAACATTTTATCCGCTCTTCTGCACTTTGTAATCGGTTCATTATAAAGAATTTTTTTGTGACATTTATTGGCAGTCAGGCAAATTCGGTGGCTTATCTTCGCGACGCACCAGACAGGACTAACTAGTCTAGTTAGCTATAGCTAACTAAGATCCACTTTCTTGAGACTAGGGCAACATATAATTTAGGGACATCATCCCTAAATTTGCTTTATCACAAGCCTAGTTTAATTGTGGTCGTCTTTAATTCGTAAATTCCGATGCATAGGACTTTCACGTCCAATACAAGAAGCTCCGCACCGTACCGCACCGGTGAGACTTTTTAATGGCCGATTGTAATCAGCGAATCAGATTCTTGTTTCTTTAAGCAAACAAAACCCAGCCTCCTCCGAGCATGAAAAGTAAAGCTCCATAACATCAACCATAACCTTGCATTATAGCCGCAACAGTCCGCTATTGAATTTTTGAGAAATATATGGAGCAATTTAGGTACTTATGAAGCTCTCGATTTGATTTAAATTGTTTTGGGTGAGATAAGTGCGTATTGTTTATGGCGGCTTGGCTAGGTCAAGCAGGACAGGATTGAATCTTGATCAATTTAAGAAATAAGAAATTGGGGCTTTTAATTGTCACAGGTTATCAAAATTTAAATTTGAGTTCGTGATCCAAATCAAAACAAACTACTAAGATTTCTCTCAAAAAATCCTTCTAGTTTCCCAAATACATTGACGAGGTTCAGGTTCAGGTCCTAAAGAAAAGCCAGTTGTTTAGGTCCAATAATTTCGGCTTCAAATATTTTAAGCAGTGACATCAACGTCTCAGAGCTCAGTCGATTTCAGGACGGCAGCTTAGCTTCATACTCTTCAAAGTTACGGTTTACGGTATTTTTTCACTTAGGGTGCAGGGTGCCATTGAATCAACAATGGCAGTCCAATAAGTCCAATTGTTAGTCTTTATATCTAAACTAGTGCAATTGAAGTGGAACATTTGCCAAATCTTTCAAGAATCACCAGAAGACATTTCAATCAATCAAGCCAGGCAGAATTTTGTCAGACAAAGAATTAGCTAGTGGAAATTGCAATTATAAAGAAAAACAGATTCTAACGAATTTTCCAATTTCTTGTAGTCAATCTCTAGAAAGATCGATTCGATTCCTGCGTCTGATTTTGCATTCTTCCAAATAATCTGAATTCATTGCAGCGTTTAACTTTAGCCAAAGACCTTAAACTCATTAAAAGGAAAACAAACCTCAATTAAATAAACAAGATCTCTGACGAGCAAATTGTTTTTCTCATAACCTCCTCATTTAATGAGCTTTTGGCCATTGTTGTGTCTAGACAATGTGAATGGTGAACTAATTTACCCATTCAGTCGGGCAATTGAATTCTAGCTGCTGCGGTGCCCTATGTTCAGAAACGAAAGGTTAGATTTCAAGTCAAGTACTACAACTTCAAGAAGGCGAGATCTTGGAATTTGGATTTTCATTCATTTTTATATCAAACTTTCGATTTAGTTGAATTAAATTGCTTGAATTAAAAGATGCTACAACGATGCATGTGAATGTACGTAGCCAAGCCATGGCACGAGCCGCACGAGCCACAGAAATGAAATCAAATGCATTTTACGATGAATTGATTTCAATTTCATTCACTGTGAGTGAGCCTAATTTTCTTAACCATGAGCATGAGCCACGAGCCGAACCTAAGCCAAGTTCTGACATTGTTATTATTAACAAGGAAAGCGGCAGCGGAAAATTTGGCTAAAATTTTGAAGGCAAAATGGACTAGTTAGTGGTACGAATGAATTAGTCAGAAATTTGTAGACGGCTCATGAGGTTCCCTTGCTATCAAACAAGGGCTACCTAATTTAGCTTAATTTACCACATTTGCCATTAACTCGTACTCTTCTAACTCTTTTTGTTTCACTCATTCACATTTCACACATTGAGTGAATGGGAAAACGACTTTCGTTTTGCAGTTTTGGCTGGGAAAGGTAGTAGCGGATGAGTTCGCTTGATTGACCTTCTTAGCAAGCCGTGCAGACAAAGACGCCGACTCGCTTGACCTAAGCCCTACCTCCCCAATTGTTGTGAATTACTAACTATCGCTACAACAATGTCTAACATGTGTTAGCCTGTTAGCAAAGAGAGATAGAGACATTATTAATTTTAAAATGAGAAGGAAAGAAAAAAATTGTCTGCGAAAACTAAACTAGGCTTTACGAGCTACGATTACGAGTAGCTAGTTAGCAAAGCAAGACCAAAGTAAAGGCGTGTGAATTAGATGATTTTGAACGGAGCTCGAATCCCTCTCTGGCGTCAAGATTATTGTTTGAATTTTTCAGCAAGTTTACGCAAATATTACTCATTAGATCTAATCCCGAGTTTGCTAATTTGCAACTGACTGAGCCCTCCCCGAACTTGTACAAAAATATAAGGCTCTACCGGCACTTTATTTGCAAAATAATTATTCGACTTGATATCAAGAGTTCCTGTCACACTTTGAGCCGAGCGAGCAAGGGGCTTGTTACTGTTATAATTAGGGCCTGCCGGCCTGAGGTGAAACGCATCAAGTTTAATGTGTGTTTTTTTTAAATTAGAGCAAAAGCCAAGTAGCAAGTGGACTGCATGCCGTGCAGTACAGCAGGTGCAATGTGAGTACGTAACTAGTACATTTGCAACAATTAATTTTGCTTGTAAACTAATTAACGCGGAGAGCATGACACATTAAAAATTAAAACAAGATTATTAAGGTAATAAAAAGTGCAAGTAGATCTTCCATTTGCAGCAAAGCAATGTAATGCAATGTAAACAATTGACTTGACACTGATTAGCCGATCCTTCATGTCTGACTTACTTTAACTTACCTGCAAGTCTAGGCTGATGCCACTTTTTTTCATTCATTGTTGTAATTGTAATACATTTAATCCGCGATCTGAGACGGACGTGACTTGACTTGAAGCGTTGCAAGCATTACACAAATAGAACACAAAGTTGCTGCAACTCCAAAGCCAAAATTTGCAAAGTGTAAGTTGCAAATTACAATGTAAAAGTAAGAACAGAGCTGCATGTGTTCTGAATGTTGAAAATGTGCTCATAGTAGCATCATGGTTGGATGCTTATCTGAAGCAATAAATGATATTCATCGTTGACCACCACCTGATTTTCTTAGTGTTGAAATCTTGTAAAACGGCGAATTTCTGATGTTACAGCAAAACAAGTCATCCAGAAGCTTTCCCATACTTCCTAAAGAATTTCTACAAGAAATTTCCTCTGCAAAAAAAAATTACGATCAGTGCATTCAACGGCCTTTGCCTTTGTCCAAAGGTTGGATGGGGAAATCTCTGAATATGACGTCATACAAATTCAAAATCTAATCTCACTATTGAATTGCAAAGTCTTGTGTTGAAATTGAGACAAGATCGAAACAAAGGACCAGACAGGAACTACATTGTTGATTGGAAATTCTCATTTCCCATGACTCGATGATTGGGTTGGTGGTGGATTGATCGAAGTTAATCGACACTTCGTGAGATGCAAATAGAGTAAATAGCTAGGTTCAACTTCCAGCTCGATAGTGATGATGATGATGATCAAATTAAATTCAATCACAAAAGGTGTTGAAGATTAATAATAAAAAAATTGTTGAAGAGATGAGAAGTACAAGTAATAATCCTCAACACGATACTTGCATTAGGAAGACTTTGGAATCTTTTGAATTGAATTGAAAGGGCAAGTAAGGAAAGGAAAAAATCTGTATTCAGTTTCAGTCTTGCATAAAATTGATCATCACCTTGACTTGACTCTCAGTAGACCACTCAATGGAGATTTTTATTCAAAGCAAATTATGACGCTTTGAACGCTTTTTTCATTTCAGATTAGTAATTGCATGTAATGCTAAACAACGAATTATTTTCCAATGCACCTCTAAAGAAAATTCCTGGCCGGACAATGTGCTTTGGGAATTTGGTAATGAATTTCTCGAGAATTCTTTAGGCAAGGTAATCTTCGTCGCTTTGAATTCGTCATCCTCTTCCTTGTAAAAAAAAGTTTGAACAATTTCGTTCGACAATTTTGCAGACAACAACCGACAACAGACTCTCTGGTGCTCCCGTTAATCAATTGGTAATTAAATGTCTTCCAGTCCAGATTCTGGTCTAAATTTGTTGTGTTGCTGAAAACGTCACTTGTTACTAATTTGCCAATTTCCTACCATATATCGTGTCACTGCAATTTTTTTTGCAATCAGGGAATTCAATTAACAATGTACTCTATCTCTCTGCTTATTGCTAGAAGTATGCGTTGAGATACACTGAATACATATAACAGCACTGGAAATCCTGCAATATAAATA
>JAQGCM010000627.1:0-22745 GCA_034699705.1 Hymenaphorura dentifera | reverse complement strand
ATCGTTGGACATTGCAACTGAGGAGAATTCTACAGTGCACAGCAATAATCATTTAGCATCCACCATCACACAATTCAACGCACGTACATGTATTCTTTCCAAATGAAAGATTAAAGACTTCTTTCGGATTCCTCCAAGTTTTTCGGTCTATGTCTATGTGTAGTCGGGCTCACCAAAAGTCAGTGCAGTACTCGTAACATACTCGGTCTGCCGTCAGTTCGTTCTGCTCAAATCTTTTGCGATTGAGAAAACTTTCAAGGATCAGACTATTCTTGATTGATTGCAAAAGTAAGTATGCGGTGTGGTGTGGTGAAGAAACTTACTTAGTTGTAACTATTTCAATGGAAATGGTATCTATTCCAACTTTTGGCTATGATCGTATGTACTAGTAATTGTGTGGGATAGGGAATAAAAAGAGCTTGAAAATGTAGGGCACTCGCACTGTTTTGTTTGAATGCTGTAGCTGTAGTATTCCTTTGATTGGTTTTCTAGGAATTACTACTTTCCTCTGCTTTGAATCCTCATGAACAGAATGTTTAGAAAAATATCGAACGAGATTATTATTTGTTTGCAAATTTTCCTCAAGCACAAAATTGATATTTGAAAAGAAGAAATTAATTCTCAAAATAAACTTTGATGTGCGTAAGACGGTGCACTGCACGTAGTCTAGCTGACGGATGGATGGATGGTTTGAAGTCCAAGAAGAGGCTTAGATTTTCGAGCAGAAAGAAAGCCAGTCGATTCCGTTTGCGTTTGTAGGGCTGGCTGAGGAATTGGAAGTTTGAGAGAATTCGAATTCGTTGCCAGCCAGAAGGCTTCTGGCTTCTACATACATACGTTCGTTGCCTTTTCCTTTTACTTTATCTGCTCCCGTGCGCCTCTAAACTGATTTATTTGAGTCTCTAACTTTATTGGTTTTTGGAACCCGGGCTCCTAATTCTGGTTTCTCATTCTCATTAAAACTCAAAGTTGGGGAGGCTGGGCTCAAATCGGTGAAGGAAACTCCTTGACTAATGTGTGTGTTTGAAACTAGTATAGAACCACACCGCAAGGTATTAATTCCTCTTTTGAAACTTCCATTTCCATCCGACAACACCGGTCGCTCGGTTCACTCCCTCACACCGACATCATCCCATCAACCTAACTCAACTTGCTGTCTCATCACATCAGGCAATAAGCCTGCCAAGACATTAAATTCGGATGATATTTCCACCACTTGGGTGAAAGCGAAACCGATGCGAAGAGAATTTGGGTTCTTACGCACAGCACACCATAAGTTTGAAAGCAAATGGAATTTCAAGTTTGAATTCTGAAATTTTGGATCAAAGCTGAGCTGCGTGAAGGTCTTTAGCGGGGAAACAAAGCAATTTATCTTTTGGTTCTTGCATCAAAACTATTTCATGCATTAATTTCTACTTGTTCAATCATCCATCGTCTATTTAAATTCTATTGCGTGCACAAAATTTTCTGGACCAAAAAAAATTTATATCATTTATTTATCAATGTCTGACGGATGCTCAAGGAAGACGATCACGTTGGTTGGTTTGGTTTTTGGATGAAGGATGATGGTGATGAAAACGCATTAAACATACCCGGGCGGAGGAGGGAATGAGGAAGGAAGCGAAAGTGAAAGTGAAAGCGAAGGAAAGGAAGACATTGAATTTTTACATACATATTTTCGTCTTTATTTCTGAAGAATGCCAATGCAATTTGATGCAGCCAAATACGTACAAGTGCGATGCTCCGTCTCAGGTTTAGCCATACCTGGCCACAAACACAAGGAGTAGGAAAAACCAAATGAAACCAAGAAAGTTTGGTACTTTCGCTTTCACTTGTGCTTTCTCCGATGCCATCGAACCGACGAACACTCGGTTGGCATTCCAATTCAAGACAAGACCTTCATATTTGATAAAGGCCGACGCCTTTGCTGCACTGCACTGCACGTGGAGTGCAGTGCATTGCATTCCTTCGTCCATTGTCTAATAATGGGTTTGAGACGGGCGGAGGTTAGCTCTAGCCTAAGAATTGTAGTTTCTACCGATAATGGCAACGCGAGAGAAAGTCGAATAGAAGAGGATTTAGTTGCACAAGTCGATTTCAGTTGAGTGCCGAAAATGCTCCAATGTCATTTTCCATTACTACCGTCCTGGTCTTGGCTTAGCTTTGCTTGGTTTCGGAGTCATTTTGAGCGAAACGCTCTTCCGGCCTTCACTGCCGTACGTACACAGGAAATAATAACACCTCTGGGTAAATCGACTAAAGACAAACCATTAGGAAAACGTGGAAGGGGACTGCTGGGCAGATAAGAGACGCTGCGAAAATGACTTCGTACCCTCATCTGGGCCCAATCCCGTACCCGGCTCTCTAATCTTACCTTGCATTTACATGAAATTTACATGTTCTCGGATTTCCTAGGATTGGGTGTGAATTGGATACTTTGAATTAATTCTTGAATCCTGAGTTGAACGTACCAAAAGAATGGTACGTCAATTGTCATGATTCTAAATTGGGTGTTAGTCTGAAGATCTTGAAATTGAGCAGAACTGTCGCCATTGTTTGATTGCATCTGCATCAGTGAACTTTGTTAGCCAGCTAATTTTGAATAACTGCTCTGTGGATATTCGGGCTAGTTTTGAGGAGTGACGAATGGTTAGAAGTAAATTTACCGTGCGAGTTTGAAAATAATTCAGACGGTTATTCCTGTAGCCTCAGAACTACGTGTGAGTTCATAAAACCGAGGCCCAAACAAGGAGGATGTGTGGGATGTGGAGACAATGCATGCCTTGCCAGCCCAGCATGAGCTGGCCTTTCATCATTTGAGTTTTAGACGACCACACCACAGCACACCAAGGACTGCCATAATATTATATTAAGCCCTTAGTTAATGCTTTGGGCTGAGACGAAAGGCTAGCTAGCAAGGCCAGGCCCAGACCTAGGCCTAGGCCTAGGCAAAAAGATATGAAACATGGATGAGGAGAGATGAACCGTCTTTTCCTTGCCTTTCCTTTCCTTTTCCTCATCCTCTTCCTTTTCCTTCCTAAGAATTGAAGATAATGTGTGCAGGACTCCGTAGGACATTAAACAGTATCCTAGGAGTGAAGTAGTAATAGGAGAAGAGGGCCAAAGACTCACTCAACATAATCTCATTACTTGAATAATGCCAAGAAGAAGAAAAGCGTCACCAACCAACCACTGCAACCTACTCGTCCCTCCTCGATGAAGAGTTGAGTTGAGTTCAACACTCCAAAAACTTCAGCTGTCACAAAACTTCCTAATTCCTAATACTTGACATATTTTACGAATTTTACTACTGCTACTGCTACTTCTCCCCCCAGCACCAGGCACAGGCACCGGCACAAGATGCTCAAACTAAGCCAACTTTTCCTACAACTTGCATTTTATAAAGCGTCAAGTCGGCTAGAGAAAGTCTGCAGTCTGCAGCGCATCACTGTAGCTAGCTGCACTGCGCTTTTGTATCCAGATTAGTGTCAATTTTTTTCTTTCGACTTGCTACGTTTGATTTGGAATTCGGCAGTCTGGGTTGGTACGTTGGTAGGGATTTAGCAGAAGAAAAAACGTGGTTCCCAAACTGCTTTAAACAACTCTTCCTTATTCTTTTGCTTTCACTTTTTGCAATTGGAATGGCAGAGAATTTTAATCTATTGCATTTTGCAATGGAGTTGAGTTTTAAGAATAAAATCTACAAATTGAAGTAGGCAGCATAATACATATGTGTATTTGTAAAGAATTTGTTCCCAATGTCTGGACAAATTCCGAGTAGAAGTGTGAAATGAGTCAAACATATTCTAATCCGAGTTGAATGAGATAAGCTAAGCGTTTTCCCCGCTAAATTATTTAGAGCCAGTCGTACCCGTACCCCACACGAAGGATTGAACTAAAAAGGGTTAAGGCCAAGTTTATGCATGCACCCCAGGAAATGATTCAGAATGTGAATCTGACACATTTTGGTTGGGACGTTGGGTTGGGGCTTGGGCTGTGGTTGGTCCTGAGTGGAAGTTGTGATTTTGGAGATTGAGATGAAACACGAGCAGGAGAGAGCAAGGAAAGCAAGCAGCAAGTGCATACAGCATATAGTATAGCTGGCCAAGTTGAGGCAAGCCCATTACCACTTCCTTCACTCCGTCTTATCTTACTCCGTTCATTCATTCATACACACATAGGATTAATACGTTTTCTCTTATCAAGTGACTAAAGGTTTTACTTGCTGTCGGGCTACTAGAATACCCGGGTATTTTCCAAGCATCTTACTGCATGCAGTCCATGTAAATAGTGCAGTTTTGGTAAATGGAGAAAGTGGAGGCTGATGCGTTGCGTACTCACGTACCTCTGTGCGTATGTTTCTTCAACGCACAGCACAGCACTTCAACGTACAACATGAGTCTTCGCCTTGATTGAGGGTGATTTCTATGCATACATAGGATTTATTCCTTCCGAGCGAGCGTCATTTCCTACCTACGCACGTTAAGAGTTTATGTCCGTCGGACGACTGACTAAGTTTGTAACGTCTTAAAAGGGTTGTTGAGCGTAGTTTCGTGAGACAGATTGATGTCCTCATCTGATCTCATTTGAGCACGAAGCCTGGCCTGTGTATCTTTACACAAAATCTCTGCTCCTCAAATCATCTTCCAACCAACCGAATGAGAAAGTGGCTGCTGCTGCTATGCTGCTAACCTAAAGTATGCACACACTACGCACTCTACGCTACGCTATGCTCCGCTGCTTTTCCCAATCTTAATAATTATGAGCTAATTAAAGCCAGACTCATTTGCATAGGTTGGACTAGTGGACTAATTTAAGTTTCATCGGTCGAGCGAGTGAGTGGAATGGGTTCTTAAGTACCAGAAATATTAATTGGTTTGCTGCTCAAGTGCCGCCGGGGACCGGATTTGAGGCAGAAAGCTGCTTGCCCTCTCCCCATCATTTGCAGGCGGCGACCCGAGTATGTATACAAAAAATGAAAGGCTTGAATGGATTTCTTACTTGCACTCACTCGGTGTCATAAATACTGATTGGAATTTACATTTTAAAATCTCCGGGGGTTAAGATATGTCCTATAGACCTGCTTATATGTATACTCTCTGATACAGGCCTGAGTTCAATAAATTGCCTGATCAAAAGAATTTTTTTTGAGAAACATGCAAGATGGGATTCAGTCACACGGACTAAACAAAACTCAAAAAATCGAACCTAAATTACAGGAAAATATCTTTCATCGCACGCATGCATGCATGCATGACTTTGCGCTCAACGAAAACATATTCAAGGGGAAAGTTTAGTAAAAGTTCGTATGGTGAAAGGTGGTGTGGTGTGTCGTCTCGTGAAGTAAATAAGAGCAAAGAAAAAAGCTACAGCACGGTTTTACTGTTTTTACGCGTCCCGCTGAGTTCAAAGGAGAGAGAGAAGGTGCTTGGCTTGGTTAGGTTTGAGCTGAGTTTATTTATACACACACGCTGACACAAGAAATGTGTAATGTGGACGTACCTACGTTAGGAGAGGCGTTGTGCGGAAGGTAGACAGAGTAAAAAACCCAATCATGCTTCCAGTGTTAGTACAACTTTACGGCAATAAGCTTCTGAAGAAACGATGAGAGAAAAAATCGAGTCAAAGATGGGCATCGATCAAACATGGACCGAGTTAGAAGGACCGACGTGAGAAGACGGCCGGAAAGCAAAAAAAAATGGAAAAAGCCCAAGCAGCCAAAGCAAAGCCAAAAGCCAAACCAAACCGACTTTGGCTCAGGTTGGTTCTTTAGCAGCAAGAGCAAAAACTGCAAAAGTGAAAGTAGTAAAAGAAACGTCTTGTCTATGTAAGTTTGCCTGCCTGCCTGCCTTTGACTCTTTCCTTTGAAAAAGTGGAGCCTCAAAAAAAAGCAAGGAAGCGAACTAGTCTGGTAAATAAAAAACACTAAAGCAGAGCAGAGCAGAGCGATGGGTTCTTGCCATTGCCGTCGGATATTTTATTGAAGCTACAAAACTAATTAATTCAATTCATTACCCTTGATGGAATGGTGCTTGTGAGTGCAATTCAATTTGTGCAGAGGTGTTAGCTACCTCTGCTCTGCTCTGCGATTCTAATGATCAATCCATTTTTTCCCGAATAATGCCCGACGCATTCAACTGCGAGCAAGTCTTGAGTTTTCTTTCTTTCATAGAAATGTAAAGCTCGGGAAAGATGGTAAAAATTGTCTGATAGTTCTGAATTCCCATCGTCCCGAAATTATCCCCTTGTTTCTGGATTGATGAACTCTTCCATTATGGGGAAAACGGAACGGATAGATGATAGAGTGGAGGGCTGCTATATTCTCATCAAAACCTGTCCAAACGACTTTAGACTCTACGGGAGATAGTTTTTCATTCGAGACAGAGCAGAGCAGACTACCTCATCTTTTACTATCTCCGAGTTTCATTTTTAATGGAAAGGTGTCATTTTATCCATTCTACATTGGCTATATGGATTGTTACTTTCACCGCTTTCACCAGCCAGCCTCGACATATACATATGTAGCTGGAGCTGGGTGGAAAACTTATTTTGCGGTTGCACTGCACTACATTTCCAAGTTAATAACTCTTCTTCGTAGATTGGTTATTTTAAATTTACCGAGATAAATCCAACCGCAACGTTGTGCGGTATGATCGAGAGCCGCAACCACAGAGACCACAGCACTGACTGAGAAAAACTCCTAGACGAGAGCAAATTGAAATTTGCTCGTGCCCCGTCCCGTCGTCCCTCCTTTTACAAAACAAACAAATTCCGTGTAAACAGTACACCGTAAGTTCGAAGTCCACGTGCTTCCTTATCTTCTAAGGCTCGCCTCGGCTCAACTCTTCCTCTTAGTCGCTACATGTAACTAATCATGAGTTTTCATCTAAAGAGAGATAAGATCCACGGCCGCTTTCACTCTTAGTTGTACATAGTTTTTGGTCTTAGGCATACATAGCATAGCACAGCTCAGTCGCTCAGCCACTCAACTTTATATCATGCAAGCTCTGGGCATAAGCAATCATCATCATTAACGTCAAGCTCTAAGGAGTTAGAAGAGGGGAAAGGAAGAAAGTTTTCTCCTCTTTTCTACTCAATCCCAAAAAGAAGGGAAGGAGGGAGGAACGGAATGGAAAGATCTCGTTCGTGAATTAATATTCACTTCACGAGAAGGACAGAAATTATTTTATGGGTTACAAAATCATCTTTTCATCCCCTAGGGAATCTTCTCCCATTCCACAACTTTCCTTCATTGCTACTCAAAGTTCCTATTCCTACCTATGGTCCATTTGGAATGATGCGACGCAATCGTAACGTAAAAGTCATGCACGCACGCACGCACACATCACCTTACCCCTTTCACAAAACATACATATGAGTTCGCGTTGTTGGCCGATGCGATGGACAAATCCGGGCGGAGGCCAACGCACAGCACTGCCCAACTACCTGATCCTGGAGAGACCAGAAAACTTGCAGGAAATAAAGGAACCTAGAAAACAAATCCCGATTTGTATTTTATTGTTTGTCGGAGGATGAAAAAAAAATCCTTTCGATTTCGGATATGGTTAGAGGTGTGTAAGGATCTTAGTATGGAGTACGTACGCGTACGCGGACTCGTGAGCTTCCCGTAACCTTGCATCGGCCAGGGCAATTGTGATGCATAATGCATTCCACATGCACGCATGTACATATGTAGCTCTCCAGACGACGACGACGTACAGAAGGGAACAACTATTTGCTCAAATATGCTAATCTAACACATTTGAGACATTCCTCTGCTTTCTCCCATCGATTTTTATATAAAAACAGTGGTTTTTATTTGGTTGTAAATAGTCAGGGTGAGCAAGAGCAGCAGCATCCCACAGTCTAGTGAGCAACCTACGTGCTTGTTTTTTTCTTCGAGATTCATTCAAGTAGAATAAATCCGACAAAATGCTAAATAGTTTTTAGTGAAAGTGCCTGTATTTACTGATTGAAAATGAATTGAGCGCTCTTAGCTAGCTTGAAGCAAATTTTATTAGATTTGTTCGAGTCGTGAAAGTCGTGATTTGACTTGAGCGTGCGTGATGTTTGATAATTTTCTGCATCGATTTCAGCCAGCATAACTAATGTTCAATATTCTGATCTTGGTTCTTATTCATTTTTCTCAATTGGTTGCTCATAAAATTTGGGAATATATTGACGCTAATTTTGCATGTAGATTTTTGGCATGCATTTGATGAAATTTCGGAATCTAATCTATGGTCGCCCACGAAAGTCTGGATCGGTGCATGCTTGGTCTCAAGAGCCGTGCTTTGAAATATAATATTTTCGCTTCCTCTTAGTCGTACTACAAATCGCCTCCACTCGAATCCAATCGTCCTCCTATCAGCCTAAGGACTTCACAGTGAGTAGTAGTTCTTCAGCAGCGCAATGAGCTTTGCCCTCCTTCCATGTTTTTCCATCCTCAAGTCTATTCACTCCTTCCTTCATCAATTTAGAAAGTGAACTCGAAGTTACACAGAGTCTTGAGAGTCTCGTGATGAGTTGAAACCATTCTTTAAAAAAAGTCAACCTCTACTACCTCCTCCTCTCTATCTCTTTGAAAAAGTTGGCTAGTCGATTGCTTTATATGTACCAAGGGTATCGAAGGAGTTCTGTTCTGTGAATAGGATTGAGTGAGCTGAGCTGAGCTAAGGTTGTCCAAACTATGTAATGTTCACACAGTATGGAGGACTTGGGCAAAGCAGATTGTAGGAATTTGTTATTTGAGGAAGCGAAAAAGTTTGCACTGAACCGAAAATTCAGACGAGCCTTTGCTAGCTGCTAGGCCCGGACCCAGGACCCAGACGGCCCCGACCTGAGTAGTGTCCTGAATTGCATTTCAACCAACCCTCAAAAAAAAGTATTGCATGTATGAGAAATGAACGAAGTGGAATGTCAGAGAAACGTCATTTCTGCCAACCAACCTATCCAATTCAACACAAAAGCCTTGAGCATTCAATTCAAGTTTTATCAGTCCTCTCCTCTCCCGAAACTTCATGGGACGGGCCGGAAATATATGTACTCTCACATATTAAATCCTATCTATCCATCCTGAACATTACACCACCGGCACGCTTGGATTTTATTCATAACCAAAGTCTTCGTCGTCGTTTCATTGGGTGGGTCGATACGATAGATACGTTCGTTCTTGTTCATGTTCAACCATTGCTTTGCCGTCGCCTAGAGCTAAGTAATACATTTCCATAACATTCTTCAACTCTAGACTAGTGGGCCGCCGACAGGATTGAGTTTTCTCTTCAAATCTAACCCGATGCGTATCACTTGACCCAAACGTGTGTCAGAAAGAAAGTTCGCGGAACAGTTTTGAAAGAAAAGTATATGTAGGATCAAATTAATTAAATCGAAATAATCCATTGGCGAACATCCATAAGGTTTGCAAACCAATGCAATGCTAGGCTTGGCCCCGGGTCTTGAAGACTTTCTCCGCTTTCTCTACGGATTCCGATTCCTTGTGCATGTGCTGCACTACTACATATTTCCTTTTTTTGGCACTCTGCTCCACCCAGTTCTATACGCTACACTTGTGTATAATCGACCTTTTGATCATCTCGCGTTCCGCTTCGTTTAAGTTGTTGCCTTTGCCTTTGCTTTTGCCTTGGTTGTGGTGAAAGCTTGAAACTCAAGGTTTCTCTACTACATACATTCCAAAGCAACTTATGGCAAAAGACTTTCACTCAAATGAAACGAAACAGAGGAATGGGGTGAAAGCATAGACGACTTGAAAGATGAAACGAATGAAGAAAACCTAGTTGGAGTCGTCTAGCCGGAGACCAGAGTGTGGCTGCTAGAAATATTAGCGTTGGCAAAAGTGAAACCTTCTCTGAACTTTGGCTTGAGTGGTTAGACTTAAGTGTGAGTAACACTAAAAACCATTCAAATATCGGAACCTAAGGAAGGTATTTTTAGGAACCATTCGTACAGTGAGAAAATCGTGTGCATTATGTTATTGTTGTGATTCGGAATGGACTGGAATTGGTCTGGAAAGTAGCACGACCAAGTAGTAAAACTAAGGAAAGAATACACTTAAGGCTAGTTAGTTAAGAGCTCGCTGAATTTCTGTCTGTCTAGAAAGTGTTGACTGCTTACATTATTTTCCTCCAACATAAGCTCAAACTTTTAAACCCGTTTATGTTAGTCTACACCTACGCATTCTGGGAAGAGCCACTCCACTCTCCAACTGTCCCTAAGCCTAAAATCGAAAAGACTGTTGTGCCGTTAGTTTAATTAAATTGCAACTAATTTACGCCGAAAGGCTTTTAGCCGTTCTATCCTATCCCATCTCCTCCAAAACATTTTAATTCAAGGAACACTTTAATAATACATACAAAAGAATGGACATAAGGAAGACATTAGGAAGGAGTAATGTGAGTGAACAACTCTAGGCCGTTGGAATTCATTCACCACCATCATTGGAGTAAGACAAAGCCGAGGGAGGAAAAAGAAGTTAAAAGTTTACTCAAAGCACAGAGTCGTAGTCGTCGTCGTCGTATAGTTTGAGTCTAATGAACCCTAAGGCACTTCATCTCTCCGGCCGAAGAAAACTACTACATAGGGCTGGGACTTGGGAGAAGAAGACAGACAAAAGAATATAAACTTGATAAAGTCCGACTTACCCGAAGACGAAGAGGTTTTGATCTTTACCATTGCATTGCATTGCATTACATTACTCCGGGCAGGAGTTGCGATGCGAGTCCCAGCACTAGCAACAACCCAAGCATTAAAGACTTGGTTTAACTTGCCTCCGACGAGAACGGAATGTACGTAACGTAACGTAAGTGAGTAACCAACCCTGACAGAAGAAAGTCAAGTCAGTGATTATTATCTAGATACATAGGAATAGGACTAGGAGAGGACTGAGTGAGTGCAGAGAGCGTGCTCTAATCGTCTTTATTTTTTTCTGAAAGGAAAGGGAAAGTGCGGTGCGGTTCGGAGAAAGCAGGCAGCAGGCAGGCAAAAAAAAAGAAAAAAAAATAAGTTCGAGTTCGGATGACTCTAAGGGATTCTTAATGTATGGATGAATGTGTGTATTACTCTGACTCCCATTTTTCTATACATTCGAGCACAAGTGGATGAGCAAACGAAAAATCGGAGCCAGGCCAACCTTTCCTGAATGGGAACCGACCGAACCAAACCAGTAATAGAATTTCTCCTAGGAACAGCAAAATTTTGCTGTGTTGCTTCTTCTTGTATGTTCCATTGGTTCGGTTGGTGAAAGTCGTCGTCGTCGGGAACGTTAGTGAAAGTTAAGCGAGCTATGAAAAAGGATTTGAACACGTCTTGTACATTATGACAACTCCAGTCGAGTCTTTTCAGTCACGTCCTCGTCAAAATGGCTAGCCCCAGCTACGTCGTTGCTTTACTTGCACATTTGTGAAGCTGAAGTACTTTGTCAATTCTACGGGGTGCAAAACGTCCTTCCTGGAAGTCATACCCATGCACAGTATGTTGTGTGTGGGATACACTACACTCATTTTGGCCGTGTTTGGGTTCCGGTCTTCTTAAGTATACATAAGAGGATGATGACGGGCGCAACAATGAACGAGCTTAACTTAAAAGACGTTGGCCACTAAACACAGCTGTAGTGATGCGACAATCGTTCCAAAAAATCATAGTGTGAAATTTTGACTGCAAATCTCTTGTTACCTCATTTCCCCCTCCAAAATGACGGCTTTACACTTGGCCCGCTCGCATACAATAGAAAAGTCAAAATTAGGCTAAGATGATTTGACTTGGTGATTAGCACTTCGTAGGCTGGCTTACTTGCGTGTGCAACTTGAAAAATTAAATTTAGAATTTCTGAGCCACTTTCCCAGGTTTGAAGCAGCATTTATGAAGTTTCACCCTTCAGATTTAAATTAATTGGATTTGCATCCCTTCGTCGTCTCGCACGAGCCTCGTTCCTCTGTTCTGTGCGCCTTGTTGAAATGACAACTTACTCTGCCTATTGTGTGAGCGGTATTAGAGCACAAATAGGAGGATGCTTCATCAACCGTCAAGGCTTGCCTGCCCATAGCTATGCTATAAGTAATCTAATATCTAAACCAAACCTTCAATGACGTCCTCAGACAACTTCCCATGAAATCTATACACGTAGGTAGACCAACCAAGTGCCTGGGAAAGAATGAAAAGTAAAGTGGATGCTGAGTGGGCATGCTTGGATGAATGGGGCTGGGTTTGGCAGCGCTGGAGAAAGTCTAAATCATTTTATTAAATTTAAATTCCTAGAGTCAGAAATTTAGGTAGGTGGGTTTCCTTCAAAGCAGCCAAGTTTGAGTTGTCTTCATCAGAACGAATCCCGGGCTGCTCTGCCTGCTAATATCATCATTATCACTTGAACGTGGTGTTTAGCTAGGCTCTTCAGGCTTCAGTTCAGTTCTTGGTATTGATTGATTTTCATCGGCTCGGCCGTGTGCTCTAGAAAATCACAACAACTCTGACAACTCATTTGATTTTAGATTAATGTTCCAATTCTATTTATAATTTTGGTATAATTTGCGACAGAGCGGTACCTGGATTTTCTAACTTTAACACAATCTAAAAGTTCTGCACAATGTTGTTTGGAATTTCCCAACAAAAGGTTGGATTCGGTTGAGGTGACACAAATACATGTACAATGTACATGCGTTTCAATGCCATGAAATGGAAGCCAAGAAGGATGAAGAAATGGAGAATGTGATATCCCAAAAAGTAAACTATTGGTAGACTGCCTAACAACAAAACTGTGCAAGGCAAGCAAGGCTTTCCTTTGCGATGGGATTCAATTCCTTTAGGCTCTTAAATTTTTGTAGGAAGACTTTGTAAAGCCAGAAACCTCAGAGAGGAGAAAGCAAAGTAAGCGTAAATTTGGAGTCAGCCCCACCACCGCATCGCCTTCGCCTACTATTGCATTGTTTAATGTAGTGAGAGAAAGCGATGAAGGAAAGTGAAATGGAAATGGAAATGGCATGCATTAAATTACATATTAATCTAATACTCCTCGTTTATGTGTGCACTTAAGTGCTTATAAGAGCCTTCCATGCCATGCCTGCCGCCTGCCTGCCCTTCCCGCCGGACGGGCTAGCTGGCTGGCGGGCTTTGGGAGAAATGGAAAAGATAAATTCCAATAAAAGAATCCGCTTTCTTTACACACACACGTACATGCGTACACCTTGTTGGTGGAACTCAAGAAGCGAAAATTACAAATATTATCTTCTGGCCGATTTAAAATTCCATGTTGTAACTGTAACGTCATGGCTGGTTTTTTCATGGGAGAATCATTTTGGTTTGGTTTCATTTTTCTCATTTTGTAATGGTTGTTTGGCTCGACGTCAATTCTGTTCTGACGACGAGACGACGATGACGACGCCGAGAATAGAATAAATTGTGGAATATTTGGTCTGTCTGGCAGGACTGAAACTTCAGGGCCAAAATTTAATGCAGTTTTGAATGAGGCAAATATTCAAGTGCCAAAATTTGTTGAATCTGCTTTGCTGCTCTCCAGTCGATTGCATGCATGCGAACTGCCGACTGCTACGAGCGGAATACATAGAAAGACCAAGGAACTTTGCATGGGGAAATGTATGCGGTAAATAGAACAAAGATTTTGCATAAAAGTTAATTAACTCGGTCCCTGTCTCCGGATATGTGGTGAAAATTGTACATATGATATCTGATGTCGAGTTTATTATTCGAGATTGACTCGGTGGAATATGTACTTAGTACTTAATCCAATCACGCATACGTAACTTACGCTGCCTTGTTTGTGTAGTTTCAAACTGCACTATAAAGTCGTACATCAAACAAATATGAATGACATATTTTTTTTGGAAAACTGGTCAGAACAAATTGTAGAGAATTTCTTGTTTGAAATTTGATTGTATCAAATCCGCCAGTGTGTAGTACAGGAATGGGTCTAATTTGCTAACAATTAGCTGTTCTACGAATTTTCTTTCAAATCTTGTTTCAGGAAAGTACGATTACCAAAGTAATTACCAAATTGTTTGTGTTTGGGAGATTCAACGCTCGCGAATTCGGCTTCGATCGGAGATTCAATATCCGCGAATTGGCCTTTGCTTGAAGATTTTTTAAAGATGTGCTTCTGTACTTTGCTCTTGTTTAGGCACATTTTACATTTCGGGAAAACGGGAAGTTTTGGAATGAATTGGTTTGTTCCGGTTTTTAGTCTCTATTTAAAACTCCCCCCATGAGTGTCTTATTATTTTGAAATCAAATTTCACAACTCAGCAAATTCCGAAACCAAAGCGAACGAATGCTTTCAAAACTCATTCCTTCCTACATTCACCAAAGACGCTAAATCTGCATAGATGAAGAAGCCAACACACAAATGATTTCAAATGAGAAATGTTCCATCATAACACAAAGCAAGCAATCAAGTAGTCTACATAGGACTTTAGGAAAGAAAATCAGCTTGGCATGGCATCAAAGCACCATTGATTACTCTTTGTATGTCACCGAAAGAAAGGAGAAAACTTAACTTTTACACAAAGGCTGAGAGAAATTGTGTAATTTAAGGACCCCGGCGGGAACCCTCGGACAAATGAAGTGAAAGTTGTTAAACCACCTACTGTATGCAAATTTTCAAAGAAATAGAAATGACTTCAAAGGACTATATTTTTTATCATTTCAATGCAATGCAATGCTAGTCATAGCTGACGTTCCACACAGTCATTAGACCACCATTCCTTCCACTGTTGTTTCGATAGAGTTGCATTAATTGCCACAGTCGGTGGTCCAGTAAATCGAAGCAAATAATTGTCATGAACTAAAGCTCCAACTCTGGGTTGAGAAGAGACAGGGCTTGGCTTAATCACGTTGTCTCCCCCCTCCCGAGCTATAGAAATGACGCTATTTCCCATAAACTTCCTGATTCCCAGAAAATGACTTTATTAATTAGGTCAAACTTTTCAGCATTTTGCAACGGTGAAGCTATTCTGGTTCTCAAAATGTTACAAACACTACGGATGAATAGACCTTTCGAAAGTGTCACAATACCACTATTTTCAACTTCAAGAAGGTGTTTTGTTGAGTATGCACAAGGTACTTCAACTTCACACAACAAAAAAACATGTAGCTCGTCTATAAATGTCAGCTTAAGAAATCCTAGCGCTGCACAGTAAACAGTGCATTTCCAGGCCGCTTTAGGGATTAGGATTGGGACTTAGGGCAGCACTCTGCCTGGGTCAATGACTTCAAACAACAACTTATACATGTGCTTCAGCTGATAAAAAAGTAAAAATATTTCTTGGCCGTCCGAAGGTCCTAATATTTTCTATTTTTCAAGATTGTATAAGGCAGCCCAGGAGGCGTAATCGCGTTAAGATCTTGGGACTGCTATCACCGACGAGGGCAACGACCTTTTTTTGAAGAATTCAACAACCCAGCCCACGCTTAATTTACTTACGTTAGTTGAGTTGGAGCTGTCACCAAATTGTATTCTACATAGTCAGTTTCAGTTCTATCTGACGAGTACATTTAGCAGTAGCTCACACATAAGCACATATTCTATTAAAACTAAGACAAAATTTTCTACCCCTCAAACCAAACCCAAACCGTAACCGTAAGTAAGTAAGCAGGAGATATAGGAGCCAAGAAGTTAGACACGCCCAGATATATCTGATTAAAAAAGTTGCTAATTTTCACTGGTGACAGTCAAGTTGGAAAATTTCAGCAAACACATTGCACTGCAACACTACTGCGAAAGTGACAGTGGAGTGGGGCTGGCATTGGAAAATTAATGACTTTTCTTCTACTCTTCTGGTGAATGCCTATCTCCCTATCTCTTTCTCACTCTCTTGCGAAATATCTCAATAATTTATTCCCTTCTGCGGATGTTCAACCAACAGCGAGCGCCATTACAAAATGTGTGTATTTTTCCCGTTTAATCATAAAATCGTAGATGAATACCCGGAAAGCCTGCTAATTTTTCTACTTCGTGTGCAAATTTAATGTAAGTCACTACTAGCACATGAGTTTGCCGAACCTGAACCTGCTTGGGCTGGCCATGGCTTGAAATGAAGTATGTACATAATGTAAGTGTGTGGCAGACAAGGACCAATTTTTTGTTGCTTATGTCTGAGTGCTTTCCTTCCGATGTATTTCGGCCAGTCGTTCCTTTCTCCATTATTGTCGCTATGTAGAAAAAAGTATGCCTTAGACTTCTAGTCTTCCTAAGAACGCGTAAACTCTCAGCAAGGGATCGAGAGATTTCGGGAATTTTCTTCATATTTTCTAACTCGAGCTGATGGAGTTTTTCTTCTCTTCTTCTCCACGTGTGATTCCGCATTGATTTCTTCTTGTGTACTGAACAAAAAATCCTCCACTCCTCTGTCATCAACTCTCGCTTAGCGTTCCAGTTGCGGAACGTGTTTTGTCCGAGCAAGAGTACAGTAGAAGCACTTCACACAGGCTAAGTGGATATATTGAATCGGAAACGGAAGTTAGGTAATAAAGAAAAGGATTTGACCTATAATCTATTGCACATGGTAGTGAGGAGGCGAAATATAATTTATTAGCAAGGCTGGCATTGATTCATGTCCGAAATGCGATCTCAGGGTACAAGAGTCTGCTAAAATTTTATGAGATATGACCACAGCGACAGTTCCTTAGGCCTTGGAGAGACAACCTCCTTAAGTTACTACAGTGGCAGAGTTTTGCACCAGATTCTGAATTTCATACATACAGAATCAACGATTCGCTTCCATTGTTATGCTAGCACATTGCACATTCCCACATTCTCTAGTCAATAGTAATGATTTGCCGCAAAGCAGTTCCCCCACATGTTGTAGCTTGAAGCCTGGCAGCTTGAGCGTAATGATTTAATTACTTGCAAGGGTGGACTCCAACTCTATTTGAGCAAAGCCGTTGCAAAGTTGAACTGAAACTGGTACGGTACCAACTCTTGAGCGTAATGGCATCGCATAGTACATGATGTCATGGCATGGACTTCATGTGGTGAGACTCATTTGTTGTACTTGTACACATTGTTCACTGTATGTGGTGCAAATGGTGACCATATAGTCATTTTTACTCCAGGGACGGACACCGTCACCGCCCGGGTCGAGTAGATTAGTGTTCCAGTCCTCGAGTCAGGTGAGAAACTTCGCAGATATTTGTCAGATGTTACAGCTGGAGCAGCGAAGAAAACCTACGCGTATCTCATCCAGTTTTCCAGTTTATCAGCTCAAATCTATTCCGTTCCAAGAGCCCATGAATGAATGAGTGAATGAATGAATGGAAGTATTTCTTTTGTTGATCCACCAGAGAGTGAAGAAAAGTGAGCAGAATCGGGATGTTTCGTTTGGAAGGAGAGAAGTAGTCAAAAGATGTATGAATTTAGATCTGCAGTGTGAGGCAGAAGAATTACTGGGCGTATACATAGTGCAATCTTTTTCTTAGCTAGTTTCCGCCCTGTGCTACAACATAATGAAAGGCAAGGGCAAAGGCAAGCCAAGGAAAGGGTTGAGTATTCTGAAGAATCTAGACCTGCTTTCTCGAGTATGGAGTGGAGCTGGAATTTTTTGGTGCTTTCTCCATACTTTCTCCTTTATATATTGAAAACCATGTGGACTAGTGCTACCTGGAATTTCAGTCTCCGAGTTCCTTAGTACTTGAACCAAAGTTCCTATTTAATAATGCATGTCTTGACGCGCGCGAGGAAGCTTTTATCTCATTGAGTCTTTCTTAACGAGACACTTGAAGAGAGAAGAAAAGAGCTTCAGGGTACATTAGACTCCAGGAGAGGCGAGAAGAAACAACACTAACCAAATGCCCCTGCCTGCCTGCACAGTGCAGTGCAGTGCAGTGAATGAATGTGCTGATGCTTTCTTTATTGGGGCAACAATAATAGTAGCAGTAGCAACGTGGAGAGCAAAGGTGCCAGAACCTTTCTCTCCAGTTTTATTGGAGTCTTTATGGCTTTCTCTTCCTAGCGGAGTAACTTGAGTTGAGTTCATTGTGTCTCAATTCGTACGGTTCAGTTCTGTACGGGCCCTCCAAGTTTCAGGATGTAAATCCTGAAATGTATAGCCACACTTTGGCATTTATTAGACTGCTGAGTAAATCATTAAGGAAGGAAGAATTATGGGTTCATTCCTCAATGAAGAGTTTAGTGAGATTTACAAATAAAATATATCTAACACCAAAACAAAGCCCACCCTCTTGGCAGCCCTGTCTGAATTTAGGCCAGTGGATCGCCACATTTTCTGTCATGGTCAAAAGGCTTGATTGCGCAGGCTAAGAAAATAGATATTTGTCCAAGTTTTCGGGGCTTCTTGGTATCGTCTAAAGTTTTCTTCAAAAGTCAAAATTTGGGTGGTCAACATTCAGAACCAGGAACAAAATTCTTGCCCTACTTAGGCCAAGTCAAATTTGAGAATCACCAGGGTGGGGCAGTAGATTGCAGTACGGTACAGTAAAACAATTTGTCTGAAATTCCTACACGCAAGCAAAAATATTAGATACGAACCCTGGTGGAAGTTATGCATAAAATATGTTCCGTTATTATGTAGATATTGGAAGGAACATGAAGAGATATGCCATCGACATGTTCAGTTGGCCTTATTTGAGAATTGCTTTAAACATGCACATACAAATGTATTGTACGTACCGTACGCTAGTTCTTAAAGTTTATGAGCCGGAGCTGGCTATCTGCTATCAGATCGAGTCAAGCTGGTAAAGGGTTTATTTTTTATGGTACATTCCACATTCCATTGTTCCGGATTTCCATTTCTTCCTTACTCCCTACGTGCTCGTATAAAATAACCCTTTAGTCAAAACGATACACGCTCATTCAAGGTACGTACGTACGTACACTCCAACAACGAGGAAGGGTTTCATTTTGTGGGGAAAGGATTTTCTTTACGATTTTTAAAAGTGCAAGTGCATTCGATGCAGATGTGCAGACGTGCCCTTTTTATAACTTTTTTGGCATTCAAGAGCTGAATTTAAGTTGTATTTTAGATTACGCACTTCATAACCGAAAAAAAAGTCGGTTGGTTTGAAAAGGTCGAATGGGCTGGAAGCTAAATATCTTGTTCATCGAATGGATTACCATAATATGGCAGGCGGGAAGTGGGGAGTACGGAGCATTTGATTTTTACCCTTTCATAATCTCGACTCTATCCAGTCTATCCAGACCGCACACATGCATTTGAATCTGGCATTAGATTTTACTTACGCAATTGCCCACAAAGCCATCAAGACTTGCATGTTGCAATGCACTACATTGAATAGACATCCTTTCCTGAGGGTTGAATCTTGCAAATTATCCGAGCGACAGGTCCGATAGTGTAAAAGATTTATGTACGAAATGAAATTATTCCGTATGGACTGACTGGAGCGGAATGAATCGACAATAGATTATGAACAGGGAGGGAGAAAGCAAGCTTTCACTTTTGTAATGCTTGTCTACAACAATGTACTTATGCACTATGATATTGGCAATGCAAAGATTCAGTTAACAATGGGATCCTACTCACTAACTTCAAAACTTTAAGATGGAATGGATTATTTTTAACCGATTTAAATTTTTAAAAGAAAATATAACGCAAATAAACCCAATAATCAATGCATCACGAGACCTGTGAAATCCGTCATGTATTCATTCTATTTTTTGGGGTACTTTGTGCTAGCTTTGAAAGAATACAATAAAAACGCGTGGTTTGGTTGGATTCATGCAAACTCATATTTTATGCTCACATAAAACTTTCACTAGGTATGAGCTTTCATCACACTTCTTCATGGTTCATGTGCTTTTTCCGTTTTGAATCATAGCTGAAACTGAGACTAGGAATGGCAAAGTAGTTCCCAAGGCAAATCAAGGAGAAGGACAAGAGTGGCAGTCACAGCAGAATTTCGCGCCACGTTCGTTCCACGCACTGACTCTCTCCCCAAATTTCTATTACTATTACACTCCACATATTTTTGTATTCACAATCGTTTAAATATGTTGTTCAGGGAATTCTAGCTAAAAGCCACAAAATCCCAGTGCATAAGTGCATTTGTGGCCCAAGGGCAGTAAACTACATACTCAATGTCCTTCTCACTCCCAAATATAAATCCAAATGTAAACCTGATCCCAAATTCAATTTTTTTGCAATGTGTATTCAAAAGACCATGCTGCACGTACATGAGTACACTGCCTGCTGCAGCGTACTCTCCTTGTGGGTAGCCAAGTTCGATGTCGAGGAGGTGGATGGATGTAAACCGCAAACAAGCTTGAAAAGCTTCCATCGTTTTGGATTTCAGAACCGACACGAAAATCCACTCGAGAATTCTTTCCGTTTTATTTCACGCTTCCATGCATAATTAGAAATTGAAGAAAGTTGAGATTTTGCGGTTGTCTGAAGGGAAAGAGCATGAGGTTTTTACTATCACCACGCTGCTCGAGTGCAGGTTGGTGCAACATAATTTTCTTGCTCAACATGGCCTGAGCTCTGCAATGATTTTACTTGCAGTCAAGCCATGAAGACTTTACGACGGATGACTTTGCCTTGACTTTCTCCACTTGAGAGAAATTTTGCACGCCATCTTGTACTTGTAGTGCCTTGGCGGAGAGTAAGTATAATTGCATTGTGTTCCATACATGATGAAAGCATTAAAATCCCAAGTAGATTCTGAGAACTGAGATGCTGCTTCCCAGCCTGCCTGCCTGCCTGACCCGACTCAAGACTTGATTTGAAATGAACAATAATACAGAAACTCAAAGTCAAGGCGTTGAAGTCGGAAAGCGTGGGAAATGAGAGAGAGTCGTAAAACCAGGTACCTAATTATTTGTCCGTGCCAAAAGCACAGCGAATAAAATGAGAAGAGAAAACAAGTCGTAAATTTGTCATTAAAGAACTGCTTTCTCCGCTCTCTCTTGCACATGAGGGCCAGGCTGTACTGCACTTCGTCGGATCAAATTCTCAAATCTACAGAGTATGTGTGTGTGTTTATAAGCATGTCAGGAATTTAGTCGTTTGGTACAAGACAAATTCTTGATTCGACCAACATGTTCAGCTTTCACGTTCGTTCACGCTTCTCTGTATGAAAGAATGTATATTGATTTTTATGGTCTGCGTGTGACTTAAATCTAATTGCTTGGCGCCGTCCAATTCAATCCTAGGTTCGATGAACACACAACTTTGTAGGTTTTAGGCCAGGCCGGAACTGGTCTGGCCCGGAGACCAGCTCTGGAGAAAACTCAAGATATTGTTTTGAACGCAAATAATCTGTTGCGTATTTGCGTTTTGAAATATTCCTTGAATGATTCCGGAAGCAAATTGTACTTTCTCCTGTGTTGTTTATTTCAAATGGTTCAAAGCAAATAGTTTTGAATAAATAATTAATATTTGCTCATGTTTTTGAAAATAGGTTGCATAGTTGCTCTAAGTTTCCGCGTTCCGAACGATCGACTTTTGAAATTGTGACCAGGATTGCACATAACACAAACTTAGAAATGTAGAAACTCTACTCTACTCCGAACTCTGAGCTTACAGCTTGTACGACCTACATAATTACACACGTTTCGTGTGTGAGCTTTGGTGAAGGGTTTTGAACATGAGCAGCAAATACATTGAACATAACATTGTTCCTCGAGGCGTGAAGTGTCAGAAAATAATTGCGACTAATTAGAAATTACATGCTACATTCATTCCAAGACTAAAGCGCCATAATGAATTCATGCATTGTGTGTGGATTTCATTGCAAAGCTGAAGCTTACTCCACACACAACTCGACATGACTTGACGTGTTTGAAATCAAAATCGTGACAATTTAATGCAATGCATTACATGAGCTATTAGGGCGTGCAAAATTGATCTACTTACACCTGCCTCCAAGGCTCATTAAGCAAACGCCAAAGGTGCGGTTGTTTAGTGTGGTGAATATAAATTTTCAAAATCAAGCAAAGTACACAAATACTTAAATTTGTACTTAAATTAATAATTGCCGCAATTTTCAAGGCCCTCGTAAAAGCGCTTTTACTTAGTCAATTTTCCCTGTGGTATTTGGGCCTTAGTAGAACTTCGTGTACATACGTACGTACATGTATCAAATTACTTCTCTTGCAGCTTTCACAAGGTTAAAGCCTTTGAAAATGTAGCCTGTGTACATAAAAATACAGCCTCCCTAGTTTGGAGGGAGGAAGAGAAAATTTGTAAGGTTGAGAATAGTTGGGACGAACAAGTGAAGCGTAAATCATGATTTGGTTTGGTCAACTCGACTGGACCCAAAAACTACTAGACTCTGGTAGATTTGAAGTGCTCGTAAAAAGCATACACAGTCTGAACTTAATTATATGAACTCTAATAGAAATCTACTCGGAGAAAGCAGAGAAAGTTCCACCTCTAAGGTTTCCTGGGCGAAAGGGTGTGGTACATGTCGACACACACGTCAGACAAGGTTTCAGGTTCAGGATCAGGACAGACGGCTGAATTTTTTTGCTCCGAAGGAAAATAATACTACTCCTACTCCAGAAGTACACCAACCAAACCAGGGATAAGAAACTAGATTTGTAGACCTGCACTTCAGTGCTTGGTGCTGCACGTAAAAACAATATTGATACTAACATTATTATGTTCCTTTTTCTCCAGAGGTTGGGTCGGTTTTTTTTTGTGCATTCAAGTGCAACAAGAAAGGGGTACGGACTTCACTGGCAGACGGATGACGACGGTCTGGTACTGGACGAGCATTCGTCAAAAATATTTCAGTTTCAGTGTAAC
>JAQGCM010000626.1:0-22756 GCA_034699705.1 Hymenaphorura dentifera | reverse complement strand
GATACTGGTAACAATTTGACTGTCAAATTATGTATTCTTGTCACTGAAATAAACTATTGAATTGAATTGAATTGAAAAGTGGAAAATGGAAAATTGCATTTGTGAACATAAAAGGTGTACGATTGAGAATTGCAAACTGCTTCACCTGAGTCCATGCATTGCATTGAATCGATCGTGTAAAAATAGCTAAAGCCGATTTGAGTCCTCTGATCCATCTAAACCCTTTATCACGTACGCACATGGTCCCGAATTGCTTTGAATCTCATCACCTCCATGCACCTGAATCACAACAAAGGAATTCAAAAGGTACGCACGGGGGCATACGCCTTTATAATTTTAGGGGCACATGCACTTGAATCGTAGTAGAATCTCTACACACCTCACCAACTTTCCAAGGCCATTTCATTTATTCTCAACACCAAAAGAATTTGGGCTGTGTCGGATTTACTTCCACCCCGAATAAACTTCTTTGCCTGGTCAGAGAAAAGGAAACGAAGGTAATGTCCCAAAACTGAGAATGGATGCTCCAGTAGGGGAGAAAAATATGAGCATAGCCACCAAAGCTAACATGCAATAGTGAAAAAGTGAAACCCTTTGAGAGCGATTCGACCGAATCTTATTTCAAGAAGACGACGTGAAAGAAGGATTGTCATAAAAGAGCAGGAAATTGGTTTACGTCTTCGGAAACCCGATTTTTTCTGTCATTCATCTCGTTTCATTGCGTTGTGAAGAACTAAGTAGTGCTTTGAGTTCATTTCATTTCTAATTTCTAATATGCAGACACATGTCTGTTGGATTTAATTAAATGAAATGTATTGCTTTCAATTCGTTTTCTTTCTTCGAGGCTTTCCCTTGAATGTGTGGGTTGAATGGTTGAATTCGCATGGACAATTTGCTTAGCCTAAATATGATTTTATCATAAAAAATTGTATGAGTCACAGGAATCGAACCCGGGATGGTCTTAGAGGTATCAAATTGAGTATCGAAACTGCTAGTTAAGCTGACTCCAGCCGCGGCATAGAATTGATTTAGTCTTTTCTTAGTTAATGCCATACAATCCTAGCACTGTCACTACATTAGAAAAAATGAACCTAATCACTCCCAGATCGGATTCATTGAAATGTAATAGCCGACTCGTCCTGCACCACTCAACTTCCTGATTCTCCTTAATTTTACTTTTACTTTCCAGTTAAATGGAATGGGTAATCGTACTAGAATCTCTTTCCAAATTCACTCTTGCCGTGGCATACTCACTCACTCTTACTTCTCTGCCCGCCAAGTCTACTCACACTGGCACTCGTTAACTAGGGAGTCAGCCTCTGATCAGAATTTAATGAGATTCCTTTTTCTTCAGTGTTTTCGAGTGCAGTAAGAGTTCGAGTCATTGTAGCGATGTATTCTGATACAAGTGTTTACTTGTCGTCAGCCACGCTGATATGCTGTTCTTGGAAAGGCGTCTCAACAAGGCCGAGATTAAGTCAAAGAGGATCTAGATTTCAGGAATTGAGATACCGGGTACCCAGCATTCAACATTTTCGCAATTCTTATTATTTCCAATTTGATTTCATAAAAACATTTGATCTCATTTTTTAGCACTAAACAATTCTGTTTTCGTCAATGTAAAATTACCTCGTTGAGGATATCGACGTATACTAATAAATGTCAGAAACGTTTTACTCGTGAGAGTTTTTATAATTTATACAAAGTTGAACTAGCACAAAAATTTTACATTTCGGACGACGAACCATTCGTCTTCATAATGTGACTAATTCAACTCTAGATCGATTCTAAATCTGAATTCATGAATAGGCAGAGAGAGACTACCACTCAAACCTCCTTGACTCAGTTAATGTGCTAGTCCTACTTCACTGAAATCAATTGAAGTTTGTGGAGGCAATGGTACAGTAATGCATTTTCTCTTGTTTACTTCTGCTATGCTGTGCTGCAAGGAGAGTTAGGTGAAAGATGAGAAGTTGCTGTCCAAATTTTGTTATGTTATGACTAGCTCTGGTTTCGTCCGAGAAATGGTAAATGGTAGAGGCAAGCAAGCAGTGCGGAGTCGAGTCATTTCAAAAGTTGATGTTGATGACTTCGTGTCGTCATTCATTAGGAGAGTGATAAATGAGTCCTTTCGGCTTGGCTGAGCGAGGCGGCTGGTCTTCTTGGGAGGCAGACAAACAACTCGGTACACTACAGAAGTTCAGTTCAGTTGGTCATATTATGCATGTATGCGTTAAGTGGTTATGTGCTGTGCTGTGCCGTGCTGTGATGCTAGAAGTTCTCTTTTGTTGTCTCCTCCATTGATTACCAAATGAAGGCAAGGGAATGTCGCTCATACATATTCCATACTTAGACCCTTGAATGAAAGTGGGAAAGTGGAAATGCTTTCACTTTCGGCGGCGGTTGGTGTGATGTGGTTTCCCTTATTCGAATAGTGGTCTTGTTATGTTTTCTCCTACATGGATACTTGTTCGAAACATAAACTAAACGCGATTATCCTTCTGCCAATTCTTGCAGGGCTTACTGAGTTTGGTTCAAGCCAACCGCCTGGAATCGGCATGCTGATTGCTGTAAAAGCCATTCGCAAAGAATTTCCAAAATGTTTTCAACAAAATCTTCAAAGAACTAATGCTGACAGTAGCCCACACACCATGTATTTCCCTTTCCGAAAGCAGGATACTTGTTCTAGACAATTTCATAAGATATTGTAAAAACAAGGGCGAAAGGGTGTAGAGCACATCGGGATCCTTGCTTAGCTTTTGGTTCATGCAAAACGTGGGGGAAGTTCTCCTGCCATTCCTGTCATTAATTGCGGAGATAGTCTTTCAACTCTGTCAGTTCGCAAGCAGCAAATGTGTGGAGTCAAACTCTACATTTCACTGTGCACTCGGAAAACGCGAAGCAAATTGTCTACACACATCAACCCGAGCATTATCGTAAATATTTGCCAAAATGCAAGGCTCTGTCATCTTCCAGTCTCCGCCGCTCCGCATCGTCTTGTTATTCGTGCAATGTTTTGAGTAGCACAGCTTCACGTTCATCTGTTTTTGTCGTCATCATCATCACCCATCGTGGAAGCTACACACAGCTCAGGCACTTGAATTACGTTTATGTACGGTTAGGTGTACGTACGTTAAGTTTATGGGCAATAACTTCTTAAGTGATTTCCTCTTCGAAATAGAAGATAGACAGATACTCAACTCATTTGTTGTAAACTCGTTTTACGAATTTGGTCTTAAATAGAAGCGAATGATTGAAAAGCTCCTAACAATTTCCTATTTTCGCTGGGAAAGTGCCAACTCGAACCACCGGATATTCAAAAATTCGGTATTACAAAAATTGTAGCTGCAAACCTGGAATGAATTTTGAATTTTTGCATTTATAACTTAACGCCAGCGCGATAAGAATCTTAATTGTTCTGCCAATTTAGTTAAGATGTAATGTCTTAAAGTTTCAACCGAACATTTATGGATTCCTTCCGCATGATAAACGTGTAACTCGGACATCATCTTGCTTAAATTTGCTGTATATGAACGAACAATTATAGAATCTCATCCCTACTGCAAAAGTTAAAAGGGCCATTGCTTCCTGCAAAGCAGAAAAAAACATCCACGAAATTGAAACCAGTTTTAAATTCCAAACTAACTCAATCCTCGAAAACAAGGATTTTTTTTGGATAAAATCGAATAGATGATCTAGACTTTGATGATAGAAGTGCAATCATAGGAGTTAACAGGTTGATCAGCGATTCAACTAAATGTATTATAAGCGAAGTGACGTGACCCTTGCTACAACTTGCTTGAATTTGACCTCAAGACTAGAACAAACCTTAATTTGAGCTGAGCACGAGTCTTTTTGTGTGCACAACACTAGTGGCCTCCAATGTATTGATGAGCAAATGCGAAGGCATTTAAAGAAGGGTGAAAAGAGAGTGATTACTGTTGAGAGTGTCGAGTGACAGATAAATAATGACTACAGAGCATTGAAATGACAACTTCAACAAAGCATCCGTGAGTTATCCTTTTGTTCGTTCAAGAACCTGGTTGGGATTATCTACACGAGACACACCCCCAAGTATATAGTATTCATTCAAATCGCTTACAAGGCGGGTAAAAACACTAAAAACTTGCAGTTGACTTCTTAGCACTCCGGTTGCACCGTTACGTGCTTCTGCATGTTTGTGTTTTTTTTTACAAAATAAAAATGCAATGGTTACCAAATGTAAATAAAAGATAAAGGCGTCTTTGGTTCTTGTCTTGAAAGCCTTGTCGCGTCGTAAAAATTTTGCTTGCAGCGCAATAATGCATCCTGTGGAATGCCTAAGAATTTGGTACTTGCAGATGCAGACAATAAGCATGCACTCATGCATCTAATCCGTTTTGAAGTATTAAGGACTTTGGGCAAGTGAGAACAGGTAGATCCTTTGCCTTGTAGATTCTTGAAGGGTTAAGTGCTCCGGACAAATTACAAGCGTCTAAAAGTTGAACACTTGCAGTTTTACTTCTGTGTACTTCCGTAATAAAAATATTTCATATCTTCTGGGAGTAAACCCTTGCCTTTCTTTCGTACTTTCAGACTAACTTGTTGAGAATTTGGACATATAAAAATACCTAAAACATTTAATAATACCTCCAGTCAGCGTGCATCTTTTCTTATTGGATATTAACCTTTTCCAGATAAAACCAGATAAGTTCTTCATCAGTATTAATATTTTGTTGAAAACATTTCGATCTTACCCAAATCGATAAAAATAATTACAGGCCGCTGACCTATTCGGACTTTTCTGTCTGCTCTGTACTATAGACGTCCCACATAAAAGTTGAGCAGAGGAAAATGACCAAGTTTGAAGAAAAGTTATTTTTTTGCCGTCGTATGCCAGAAACTTACTAAGCATCAGTCCTTCTAAGGTTATGAGTCATAAAAACTAGAGCGCCAGAGATGTTCTTTCTAGATGTACTTAAATGTTGTACCGGACTGAGTTTTGCCTGTACCGACTCCACCCCGTTCTGGAGAATTCTTGCGTGAAAATTTTCTTGGTTTATTCTATCCATTTCTTCGCCATTAAATCAATAAAAACCTAAATTTTTGTGTACGAGGGAAGAGCACGAGTGTAGTAAGTAGTTGGTCTAATAAGATTGTAACTTGACTTTTGAAATTTACTTTGGGGAAAAGTTGAAAACTTAGCTTGCTTGCCAGTACTATCCATGATAGGTTTCGCGCAAAGAATATAAAGACAGGGTTAAGCGTATGCATGCGTAAATGTGAAGCCGAAACCACCCGCCAAGCCAATCTTCTTCAAGAAGTCAAATGTGTACAAGATGCATGCATGGATATAAAAATGAGATCTGCCCTTAAAATGTTGGTTTCTCTCCAAAAACCATTCAATAGTCAGGTCACGGTCTCAAGATGAATAGAAATGTGTACATTTTATGAATATTTAGACGTCCCTGAGTCTTGTCTGCTTCATTCAGGCGGATTCTGGCATCGACATTTGCACAAAAATATATAAATTTATCCTGCAAATGCGCAAAAATTTTCCACAGAAACTCAACAAAAGCACGGAAGTGTCCAGCTGGTTTTATTTTTATATCGCACAAATCAAACATCCAAGTTGGAGCAAACGAAAATTTAAACTAACCCTTTGTATTTAAAAGTAATCGAATAAAACCAGGGAAATCTGGAATAGTTTTTAATTTAGCGGTCTGTATTTAAATGCGGCACTGAAATTAAAGTAAGATTTCAATTGCAGAACGTAGCTTAGCAATAAATCAAATTCCCCTGCATACTTATGTGTGCCTGTGTTGGGATGTAGCCAAGCTGAGCGTACGTTGCACTAGTACTGACAGTGCGCACGGGGACTTATGTATTTCTTGATCACTTGTGCGTTTTTTACTTTCTCCCAAGGCACTAGTTCGGAGAAAGTAAATACTTTCACTTCTTCAAATCAGTTACGATAGAGAGATTAGTTTTGTCTTCCATTCAGTGTGCTGCTGGGCTGCGTGCTTCCATAGTGCTTAAACGGATTTTTAGAATTGCAATGGCTAGAAAATCTGTATAAAATATGGTATAAATGTGTTGGCGTCTGTGATAATTCTTAGCCTTCCTGATATTATATGAGCTGGTCGTTCCTGGAGAAAACAAACCAAAATAAAAAACTGAAACTTGAAACTCAAACAAGCGTGTGCATTCTTTTAGTCCACCTTGTTCATGTGGGCAGAGATTCCGGATTGGATTTTTGGATTAAGAGAGTCATTATTTTTACTCCAGGTTGGAGGATTGCATTTTGTTCCTGATGTTGGTTTATGGAAGGAAGAGTAAAAGCTAGGTCGGTTGAGAAAGGTAATCGGACGGCAAAATACAGGTTTGGGCCTTAAATTTAGAAGGTAGATTTCCGGTCGTTCTGAGTTAAGTAAGCTCTGGATGAGCACAGGAAAGGATTAGATTTCCTGCGGAGGCTACATACGTAGTTTGAAGTTAACTAGAAGAACGGATCACTTCCAAATCCTTCATTCTAGTTCTCATCGAAGAGGATCCACTGGTTGAGCCTGAGCTGTAATTTCCTCATTGGAACCTAACGTGACCAACATACATGTAGACATAGGTATGATGAGCAGCAAACTCTAGCTAGTCGTTGAACATGTGTAAGTTTGAGTTCCTCGGGATATTAGTGCGGCTTTGGTCCATCCTGACTCTCCTTGGTTTGGTTGGCTTCATTCCTTCCTTCCTGCCCGCCTGCCTCGGCCAACAACCAAAAGAGTAGATAAATACGAAGGTGAACTCACAGTTCCGTTGAAGGCGGTCTGGGCTCTCGTCTAATAAGCACGAGCAAAGTATGTGTCTTGAATCAAGTTGAAATTAAGTGATTGACCTTTTAGCCTTTCCGCCGCATCCTTATGTGTATAAGTAGGAATGTAGTACGTCCAAGATAAATTAAGGCATCACGTTCCAAGTCGAATTATGAGTCCCTAGAACTATAGCTTGGCAGCGCATGAGATCTCGTGCCTGTCTTCACATGTTTAGCTTTAGGACTTTTAGTTCGAAAGGGTTTGTAAAATGCCCCAGTCTGTCTGACTGATTTCTCTGTAGTTCACATTCATACCAGCATTACCAGCACAATCCAAGTGTCTAACCAAATGTAAGGCATCACTTTTTTGGCACTTTTTCTCAAACACCTCTGCTTCTGCTTAAACAATGGCATTAAAAAAATTACCAATCGATGGTTACGAAAATTTATTTAAAATGTGCTCTCAATTATGCTATGAAAAATTCCACAGAACTTCAATACTTTTTAGAAAGATTGACAACGGGATTGATGAAATCAAAGTTTAGCTAATACCTTAGGTGGTTGTCTCCGGAGCCGAATGTCTCCTAGCGCATGAATCAGTAGAACAATTTTACACAGACATCGGGCTTCAGCGACAGATCGTGCCGCTGCATGATCATGGGTTGTAGTAGCTTTTACTGAGATTTCCAAACTTGTTTCTCTTGCCGTCCAAAGAAAGACCACCCTCATAAATCACGGGTCCATCTGATAGATTCCCGGGTATTCCTTTTCATGCAGTTTACGCTTACATGTTTATCTTACAATGGACGGATAAATGTCCTGGGCCCGCTTTGTGAGTTTTCTATTTCTTTTACAACTCGGTAGTGGATTTGAGAGACAGTGCAACGCAGGAGGGGGAATTCCCGCCAATGTGAATGCTTATAAAATATTACCGTGCACAATTTCCTCAATAATGTACGTCTAATATATTTTATGAAATGGAAGGACAATGTCCCGTCTGTGTAGTTTGGGCCAGGAAGAGAGGACTCAGAACATAATAGGATGCCCGGTTTTGAACAACTGGACACCGGGCTGGACTCTGGAAATAAATAGATGGAGGGGAGGATAAGACTCGTCACGTCAGATTTATCAAAACAAAAACAGCACCATTTCTCATAATGAAATAGAGGTGAAAAATGAAACTCGTCAGATGAAAAAAATGACAGGTCATTTCAAGACGCATTCATAATCTCGTCTCCGCCTTGCGTCTTGGCTTTCTCTACTTTTCTAAAGAAAAAGAATATTTGCAAACCGCTGCTCTCCAAAACTCCATGGTGCCAAAAAATAATATCGGTCTCCCTCTTATTCCAGCCGAGCTCAGTCTGTAGTTTGTGCTCCTTTTGCCTAACTTGGAATTGGAATGGAAAAATATGAATTTTGCCTTCTCGCTCACTACTGCAAACTGCACTGCTGCGGTGTTAAGGCTAGAGTTTTTGCATTCATTTCATACTCTTGATATTAATAACAGGGCTGCAGGCAGGCTTATGGTGATACAGAGCACGAGATTCTCACATAGTTTTTACATTGCATGCTGAGATTTTGGTATTATACGAAAGGTAAAGTATAAAGTAGTCTTAGTATTCTGGTTTGACTCACCAGCCCCGATTATCAATGTTTCGGCTCAGCCTGGCTTACTCGGTTGGCAGCGCGCATAAGTTATCTTCCGAGTGAAAGTGGAGGAATTGGGGAGTGGCAAGGACTTGATTACGTTCTTGGGAATTTACAGTCTCCATTGTGCAGGGTCAAATGCATTCATTATTGTCCTGTCAAAGGAAAATACGGTTGTACATCTAGATTGAGAAATCCTCGGCCCTATGCCCCATCCCAGTAATCCATTGAAACTCGACGCAAAACTTTCCAAGTGTGCCGAGAGCATTTGTAATGAAAGGAAGGTAAATGCACTTTCTCTCTCTCTTGCTTTCTGTACTTTCCAACACAAAGTTGAATTTGCCTGTAGGAGTTGAAAGGCAGAGTTTCGACACATGATTTGCTAATCGTGTGCCTTGCTTGACTTGAGAATCCAAGGCATTTAAAGAAAGCAAGCAAGGTTTGATACAGACTTATGTACTTCATTTTTTTTTTATCTATGTCAGGAATTTCAATTCAACTCGGAGAATTTGGAATGCTTGTGGCCCATAAAGTTTGGCAAAAGTAAGATTTAAAAGTATTCGGCGACTTGAGCTCTTGTGAAGTGCAAATTGACCTAGTTTTCAGGCGGAAGGACCCGGGCAATGACAATAAGGTAGTCAGGAATAAAATTCAGAAATATGGACTGGATCTCTAGGCTATGATCATTTCAATCTATTTGTCTTTGAATTCAAGCTTAATGTTTGAGAGCAAAGTAGTACGAGGTGCTCCAAGCAAGCATATGTGGTGAAAGTCTGCAACTTACATTAAACAATATAGAAGATTCATGTATTCCGGCACCTGTCAGAAATATACGCCTTCTGCTATTCTACACACTCACTTGCACGAGAAAGCGTCTAATGTTTTGCTGACGTTGCTGTTATACTGGATTTCTGCTAAAAGTCTTAAGAGGTAATAATAAAGGACTTGAGACGAAGACGAGATGTGAAATGGTGTGAAGTAGGTTGGTGCAAACCACTTGAAACTTCAAGGAGAGTGAGAAGAGGGTAAGAAAGCTTTCATTTTGATTTCCTAAATTAATGCAGCGTGACACGTATAGTACCTAGGGCTGAACGTTATCGGCAACTCGAACAAAGTTCCTATACTCCATCACATGTACCTACGTACTTTCTTCACACAAAATGTGAATTTGCGCCTACCTTTTTTGGAATGTCCAAGCCTTTTAACCGTAACAAGGACAAGAACTTTTCCTGTTTCTACTCCATGTCGAATTTACCGTTACAATGGAAATGCCATGGCTAACCTCAATTTCATTCGCAATTCTCAGAGGAGAAAGCTGACCGAAAATTCAGTTAGTTCTAAAAGAAAAATTCCCTGCAAAAACGAAATTAGGTCTGGTGCTAAATCTTTTGTATCACATTTTTACGGTATCTACTTGCGAAAGTGCCTTTCTCAGAAATTCCTCTCCGTTTCCCCCCGCGCTTCGCTACAATTCGTTAATGCTTACCGTATCAGGTCGAACGATAGCGAATTTAGCTTCCAGGGACAACAGATAGAATTCCTCTAAAAGTGATATTAAGAGCCAGTTTTTTAGGACTTTTTGGCCGTCTTTGTCAGATTCACATCCACAACATTATTATC
Source organism: Hymenaphorura dentifera (assembly GCA_034699705.1). NCBI lineage: Eukaryota > Metazoa > Arthropoda > Collembola > Poduromorpha > Onychiuridae > Hymenaphorura > Hymenaphorura dentifera. Next base: position 12,705 of record JAQGCM010000626.1, on the reverse strand, counting down.
TACAGAGGGTTGGATCAGAGGCCAGGGAGCATCTTACATCCTGCAAAGCAGTATTCTTGTTTCTCGGAATTGTTGTGTCCTACTCGTTTAATTTTTTATTTGAGTGCAACGAAGCCTTCTAAATTGTCATGTCTTTGAAAACAGACTTTTCCAGTTACGCCCAAGCAAAGACTTTTACTTGGCTCAATGAAAGTGATGAAAGCGAAACGGCTAGTGAATAAATGATGCGCGTGGCCATTAGTCACAACTTACTGCTGGCACAGAATTTTTAGCGTTAGATTCAAACATTAAATTCTTTGGGCTATTTAATATCGTTTGTCGTCAAGTCAAGCGGCCCAATCCAACCGAACCCAATCGAGTCATAGTAGCTTTTATTCACATGTCAAGTATGTCCGGCCTTTGTAATTTCCTTTTAAGGAAGAAAAGGCTAAATATTCTTAGAAGTCTGCCTCAAATATGTATCCCCATTCTTGCTAGTCTGTTTTTTATATATTCCACGTATTCACAATAATTTTGCTTGCATCATCTGGTTGGCTCCTAACCTAAACTATTCAAACTCCAGGTTATATTCTCGAAATAAAAGTTGGAACTTCGGAGTTATTGCAGAACTACGAAAATCTGAAAATTGAAAGGCAGGAGTGGCGTTTCGACATCACACCAAAACCCCAAAAGTTGAGTTTGGTGGGATAAGGATAACTTTTGTCGTACTGAACTTGCATTGTGCATTTCGTAGTGCGCAGATCGACCGTGTTTTGTGCTATTCAAGTTTGTGGTGTAACAACTAATGAAACTTTGCAACGATCTTTTGTGCCACATTATTAAATGAATAGCCAGGAATTCTTCAGAATGAACGAATCATTACATACCGCTTAAGAACCTGAACTGAACCCACACACAAACATGATTGGCGTAAAAGTGAAAGCGTATCTTCCTCGTACATCCTTTCTCGCTCATTCAATCATTTCATCAGAAATGCGTATTCAATGCAAACATAATTCAATATTTTATTTTTCTTTCCAACTATATCAAAAACCTAATCTGGAAAATCTGTACTACTATTTACGACTCTGTGCTAGAAATTATACTCCAAAACAAAACACGCGAGTGTACTGGCAAAAACAAATCAAATCTGTCCACTCTGACCAGCATAACTTACTGCACAGCTATCGCAAATTCTTTTCTTGACTTCCTTCAGTACTCCCGCGTTATGGATGTTGTCAAGTTGGTCAGGAATGCCCAGGGGCTCTTCGCGGGAAGCGGACATAACTCCTGCAGTCTTCCTCGATTCTGGCTGGGGTTTAGGTTTATTGGATGATGCTGGCACGAGTATTTTGCGAGGACAACCTGTGTCTCTACCTCTCTTTACTTGTGCTGGGTTGACCGATAATTTTTCTTTTTGCTTAATTCTCGTAGAAGCTCGAAGTATATCGCCATTAGTCTTTCTGCACTGGTCAAAAATGTTTTTAATTGTTCGTTGTTTCACCACTCCCTTACATTGCAACTCGTCCGGGCTATTGTTAACGTACTCCAATATTTGATGAACACAAAATCCTAGAGAAAATATCAAGTAAGAAAAGTCTGATCAAATAAATTATTGCGAAGACGTGTACAATGACCACGAAGCTAAGGTGATACTTCAAAAAAGGTATCAATTGACAATGGATTATATTTGTTTGTTCTATGGTACAACAGAACAAGAGAAGTGAAAATTGTATTTTTACCTTCTTTGAGTTTATCAAGTATCACGGCCTTCATACTTGAGTTCAATCTCAAATGCTGAATGTTTGCATTATCATGGCCGTAATGTGTGTGACAAATTGTAGCATCAATCACTCCAGTGGTCAAGTTTTTCATCAGTCTAATACCAGCTGTACAATTAGTTCCAATTTTACAGCTGCCTTGCGGTTTTAATTTTCTTTTGCGCTCGGTTGGGTTTCGTACACTGGGTTTGTAATAACCGGATCGATGGCAGATTAAGTAGGTGATAGCTTTCTCTGCTGAAATCTTCTTTGTCCCACCGCGATAAACAAAGCTAACTTTTCGGTCTCGTTCGTAAGATGTTTTCCACTTCTTGAAGTCTGTTTTAGGAAATGCATATACAAAAAAAGAAAATCGTTAACATCGAATCGTCTGCAGATTGATTGTCTTTGGTTTGCATTTGTGTTTTGTCGGATGCTCGATGTTGATGAGTATCCTCCAATTTTTTTAACCAAATTAAATATTTCAATTTAGCAATTCACTAACCTTCATCCGATGGAAAAGTCAAGTTTTGCTCCTCAAAGTTAAATTGGTGATCATTTTGCAAGTGTTTCTTTAGCTCAATGACATTGTGAACAATGGCAAGGCAATCCTTCTCCAAGCATTTAATCTCGGTTGCAGGCTTCTTCTTTTCAGGCTTCGGCTTGATTTTGGTTACTTTTTGTCTCACAGTTGGGGGTTGCGCAATTTCGTGGCTCACCTGCGGAACGTCAGTCTGCAGTAAATCTGCGAATTGTTTGAATAGAGCATTTTTATCGTCACATATTGTTATTTGTTTAATCTCATTTTTTTGGTTGCTGACTTTGAAGGAGACGTTTCACAAACTCCGATTCATCAACTTCCATAATTTCACACTCTTCTGCGGCCGGTTCACAAAGAACTATTTCTTGAACGGTTGTGTGTTCTTCTGGTTGTTGTTGGGAAATAGTGACTATTACATTTCTTTCAATAAATCCTGTAGACGCAGGAGAAAGTTGAGATTGAGATGCTGAATATGATGCTCCAGTAGAACTTGTCGAATTTGGAGTTGCCAAAAGGCAGGGTTTAGCTCGGCGAAGAATTGATGGTTTAGGCATGGTAGGGTTCGACCATCTACCAAGTTCTCTAGGCTCTACTGAAGTGATCACAACAACTTCTTGACCGATGGGCATTGATACATTCATATTCGCAGATTTGAACCTGATCGGTCAATCGAATTGACTCACTTCCCTCGTTGATATCGTAGATTGTCAAGGCTTGAGCAAACTGAGGGGAAATTACAATTTCGTTGAAATTATTTTGGGCTACTACAATATCGATCATGCGATCTAACCTTACTTATCCAAACGATTAGAGGTACGAGATTCCTTGCATGCAATAACATCTTAAAATAATTAAACTTACCCAATAATTAATTCCTTTTTCACTTTTCAAAACTTTTCTAAGAAGTTTAGCATGATTTACGTATTAAACTTGCACTTGCACACCACACCGATTTGTTTAATTCCAAACGAACACTTTAGATTTTACCATTTTTACATAGGTAACAACAACAAATGTGAAATAAAGTAAAGTTAGATTGAAGGACTAGTTGTGCGTTGAAAATAGAGAAATGGCAGCCTATTCCATGCGCCTTGAGCATGTGAGTAACAAAAAAAGAGGGGGAAAGGAGACGCTGTATTTTGCGTACTGGGTTCAGAGAAAACCGATAGAGTGCGTTAGTAGGTCTAGAAGGGTCGATCACTGCAGAAAAATTGAGTCGAGTATCTCGCTGTGGGCCCGTCTGGGTAATGTTAAATCTCGCTGTGGGCCCGTCCTCTCAATGCTTAAAATAACCTGGCCAGGCCTCTCCCTGGGTTAAAATAACCTGGGAATGCAGATGCAACCCCGTGCCTACCTGCAGGTGCGATGCACCTTCCATTTGACTCTCCGTTCACCATTACCTAGGCTTATCTCTAACTCGGCTTTTATGGGTTATCTCTGTACTGGGTTGACTAGGGTGAGGTTGGTTAGTGGAGCTAATCCCTGCCACCTCAACCAAAACCAGCCCTCTTCATTTCATTCATAGTCTAAACTCTCCCGAGTCGTCGTACTGCCACTTTCCCATTTGGTATTTATTCCAACGGGTATCTTTGCAATTCCGCATTGCTCCGGACTGTCCAAACTACTCCAGTGTTACGACAGCGCAGATAACCTTTGTAGCTGTTGGCGTTACATTAATGTGTCGTGTGTCTAGTATTGCATTACGCTAATAAATTAAAGAGTGCAAGGTCATGTCCGGTGCTTATGATTTTGTTTGACGAAAAAGTTTATACAGAAGTGCAAAGTTTCACCCAACCAATTTCAGAATTTGTTTATTCCAAAAGACCGGAGGTTTCTCAAAATGACCTCACAAAATAAATTTACGGGGCCTATGCTTTCGGTCGGAAGCTCAGTCCGTATTTTTTAGTTAACCAGTCAGATCAAATTGCACAGCTTATTTACATGGACTAAAATTTGTGCAGGTCGTGAGCTTGTCTAATTTAATTCGCAAAATGGCTCCAAAGTTTATAAATATTTTGCGAAATACATTGCGAGAACATTTTATGAGCTCATGTTTACTCTTACAGGGTATTTTGAAACTTTCGCACTTTAAAGTTCAGTGGGACCTTAAACCTTTCGTAAGTATGGTTAGATAAACAAGCATTAAATATGCTGAAAACATGACTGAAGTCTTGTGTGTCGGGAAACGAACGAGTTCATTGAGGTTCACTGTTTCCAATTTAGTTGTAGTAGACTTTTGTGTTGGATGGTATAACCGTAAAAGTAAAGAATGGGAGGTGGGGTTATGAATTTGAGAAAAGCAGAGAAAGAAACACATGTCGGTTTTTGTGTGAGAAGAAAAAGAAAGCCAGAGAAATGGAACTCCCTTGAGTCACTTTACAGAAAGTTTGGCATTCCAATGTGTCGGCGGGGAACGGAACGCAGTGGCGGCTTTCGGTCCACCGGAATCGAAACACCGGGGAGAAAAGTCCCTCGACATCCAATTCTCCTTTATCTTTTCAGAGTGACCATCGCTCCACAGGAGTAAACATAGTTTTTCCCATTTCCTCTCGTGTAAATTGAAGATGCTCTTCAAATTTTATACGAAAACCATTGAACCTGTTCGCTTGCGGTGGAACTTAAAACTTAGAAGTCGAGAGCTCCACTTCTTCTAGCCTCAAAGGTAGGATAGAGAACGAAAACGCAGAAACTTTGTAACAAATACTGTCGAACGAAGGGTCCAGCAGCCCAGCTATAGCTAAAAAGAAAAGTGTACTTAAGTTAAAGTGGTGAAAGCACACATATATTCATATACGGTTTTAGAAAGAGAACTTTGAGTGAGTCCTGCCAGCGAGTCAGTCGCCAGTAAAAGAAACGATTCTTTTTCCTCTTTAAGTGACTCGCAAGTCAAATAAAGAAAGTTGAATGTTGTGAATAAATTAAAGGGGGAAGGAATGCAAATTCAAATTTAGTTTCAACCCTGTCGAAAGTAGACGTGGTTTGGTACGTAGTACGCCGCTCCTACCAAATATACGTTAACACATTTGCGTTAAACAGTTGACCTGGTTTGGAGAAACTTGCGGTGTCGTCGTGGTAGAATAAAATCGTTGCAGAAGCCTTCTGTCTAGGCCTGTGGCTGAGTGAGATGAAATTCTCTCTCTCTCTCTTTTCAAAACTTTAAACGAAAAAGTTCGCATGAAATAAAGACTCAGCGTGCACAGAGTCAAAAAATGCCTTCACGTACTGCACTACACTCGTACTTTGAAACATAAATCCCCTCAACAAAATTTATGGATTACGTTGAAACTAGGAAAAGTTAAGTTCACTCATAATTTCGCTTGACTGATTCTGTGTTCACGTCAAAATTGAATCCCGGGAATTTGAGAAGATAGCGAAGCGTGGAAAAGCGTTACCTGTTTTGTAATTATGATTTGGCTTCATCTCCGGGAATATTTTTGGCTTCCAATATGGCGCATCCGTTTCTGTAAAACCTTCTGTGGGTGAAACAAGAACCACTCTAACTCTTACTTCCGTTGGGAAAGAAAGTCAAGAGAAAAAGCCAGAAAAGAGCAAAGAGTCGAGGAGAGAGTGGTGGAAGCACTCGGTTCGGGTGGTGCTTGATTGTCGACAGTTTTCTCGGTGGTTGTCTTCCCACTTTCCCTACTTTCCCTAGACCCGAGGTGGTGTAGCCAAAGCCCTTGCCTTTATCCGCTTTATGTCTGCCTTAGTTTTCTCTCAAACTGGATTGCATGGAACAAGGAATGTCTCGAGGGTGTACTAGTCGTTTCACAATTTATGGGCTTTCCCTATTTGGAGTGCCTCTTCAGCGTTGTTGCGACTTTTGCCTACCCTTCATCATCCACATAATGGCCCTCTCACTTTTCTATTACATGCCAAATCGCTGTGGTGACATTTTACTTCATCACTCCTTAATCTGCAGTGCACCCTGTCCTACTTGGGTGACAATTTTGAAATTGTTACTTGCATGTGTATTCATCAACTTATTGCTATTTGTTGTGTTTTCGATATCCAAGAAATCCTGGCCAATTAGATCCAATTTTGCAGATACAGTTGAGGATAGTGTGCTGTTTTGCAAACTAATAGGGAGCTTAGGAAGTATCCTCGGCAACATTTCCCTGACACTTGGTTGTATTATTTTTTTTAGTGCTCGTCGTTATATTTTATGATATTGCTTAGGTGGATACATGGGCCAATTCTCATAACATAAGTTAACCTTCTTAGAAAATTCTGGCACCGAAAAAGACGAAGATGCTTTCCCGGGTTGGATTGCCTTATGCCTGGAGTCCAAGAAAGAGCCGAGCCAGTATTCTATGGAGACCCATCGTCGGCTGGCTGTTGAGCTGCGCCGTATAATGCTACAAATGTATACACTAGAGACTGTAAATCCATTATTCATTCGATATCATTACAAGTTTGAAAACAAAATTGTACACCTCCTACGTAGGCTACTTTCTAATTTTCTCTGCCTGGCTGATAGACTAACTTTATTACAATGATAGATTGAATATAGCAAGATCGACAAGGCTGGCATAATTTCGACTCGGGAATTTGTTCTAGGTCTATGTCCTAAGCGCCGTTGCATTCTCTAACAGAGTAAACGGTTCTACATAAGTACAATCGTTTTTACATTACATTCTGCCTTGGAGTTTCTAGCTCAGTTGGCTAGATTTTAATCAAATTCTCCACTCGTACGCTGCACTGGGCAATGTGGGCAGCGCATTCAATTTGAATTCCTAACCAATCTCAATATTGTGGTCTGGCCTTGTTTCCTAAGCGGGTAGGTCCGGCGAAGAACGAGTACTAAAAAAACATGTACTTGCTTGTATGCGTACGTCCGACAGAATTGCAATGTTTGGGTACAGGTTCCCCTTACGCATTCAAGTTGATCGATATTGTACGACATCGTGTATTTCATCTGTCTGCATGTTCTGATGTTGTTTGCGAGAATAACTGGTGCGAGGTTTTTGTGCATCAAATATGAAAATAGCTGATAGCAGAATTTTCGCACATAAAACTTAATGAGGCGAGTGAAGTGAGTATAGATGGGTGGTAAAGCTTTTCAAGTTTTTATAATTAGCTGCTAGTTGAACCCTAAGTGCGTAGTAGACGTTGTGGCATATGGAAATTGGGTTGAGCCGAGTGGAATGTGTCTTTTGGGATATTTGTCATGCAAAATAAAGTAGGCGCTATTGCATCTGAGTGAATAGGAAAGATCTTGAAAGAAGAATGTTATTCATATGGGATGAAGATAATGAGCCATTTTGGCGAGAAAGATGAGGAGTTCGAGCGGTTGCTGGGGAATAATATGAAGAGAAAGGGAAGAGACTCAAAAGACTTTCTCTGGAAAATATTTCCCATCCGTGAACACTTTTTTCCCTCATCTCGTTAGGCAAGGCACTACCTTCTTTGGCAACTGTGCCGATACAATATACGAGAGTTTTTTGATTTTTTGTTGCTGGTTCTAGTTACGATGGTCGGATTGTATTCAAGTTGCAAAAATCAATTATTTGTAATACGCCGTATTTTGTACTGCGCTAATCCTAAGCCTTTGCTTTTGTAACTAGTACTTTAGCTAAGCACGCAATCACGCTTGATAATTACTGAAAGCTGAAGGCAGAGGCAAATACTACCTTGAACCAAAAGGCCAAACCATGCACATGTTTTGTTAACATTTGCAAAATACGCCGTTTCTTTGAATTGTTTGCGTTTGGACTGTAACTCCAAACAGTATTCAATTTCTATTGAGCAGCTCAAGTTTGAAAGGAAAATTCGGCAAGTTGGGAATTCTACTGAATTTAGAAGTTATAGAATAAGAAGGAAAGCTGTGGCAGCCTACATTGTCTGGGCTCGGTTTTCTGGATTTTCGCGATGGTTCCCGGATTCAATTTACATAAGCCCTGGCTGAAGGCCTGGCCGCGATTGAAACCATAAACGAAATTAGGGACATTGCACTACATCTCAGCATATCACCTTACTCTGGATTCAGTTGCTTCGGTGAAAGGTAAATGTACGGTGAAGACTAGCGAGAAAATCTGCATGAATCTCTGCACGAAATGTGCACATTGTGCCCTCTGAGAAAATTGCGAAAATTTGCGAATCCTCATTCCTCAGCCAGCAGCCAAGCCAGTCTTGGTTTGTTGGATAAACTTAGACTACGGCGTCTAATCTTGGCGAGCCCAATGGGATATTCATGTGAGGTTGAGGTTACAGATCTTCCTTGGTGTTACTTTTACTTCAACGGAACTTCTTCTTGGACTACATGGAAAACTTTTACCATCCTCACAGCTTCAACTCTATTGATTTTTTTTCTGTATTCAAGCACTGTGGAAAGCTCACATGTTGACTTTTATAAACGATACAGATACAAGTATGAAAGCTGCATGCCGCGTGAACTGAGAACGGAGTTCGACGTAATGAGCATGTGTTCATTGTTTAATTAATTATTGTTTAAATCACGGTGAATAATTTCACCAAATTAGCAAATATTATTTCGCGCCTTCAAATTGACGAATACGAAACGTGCACGAACAAGCAATCCTTACTTTCACCAAGCGATGTACTGTATAATCTGTCAAGGTTTTCCTTAATGAGAGACTATTTGCGTATCTTCTAACAAACAACATGAGGAAGTTTACCAAATGGAAGAGCACGTGAACTCATTAAAAACAATTTTACATCATTAGTTCTAGTACCGTACCGTTGGACTCATAAACTGTCTCCCACAGACTGGATTAAAAATTGAGTCGGCGAGAACGTAATAATAATTCATTAATGTGAACAATGAATTTTTAACGTTTTCCTTTTCGGCTGCAATAAAGTTCAAAATTTGAAAATGTATAAAATGGAGGTTGAGAATGAGGGCAAGAATTAGGTTTTGGAAGAGTGACAGGCCAAGGCCAACGCTTGCTCTGAACTGTATGGACTGAATTACCATGTGATTCCACGTTTGCTACTAATCTTAAGTCATTGTCATTGGCAGTACCTACTGGGCTATAAATTATGAAGAAAGACAATACTGGTTCTGGAGTTGTAGACCAGAAATCCCTCTGGAAAGTCGACTCATTTTGGCTGGCCTATGGTAGCCAAGCCGTATATTTTAGAGAGCGCTATTGTTCCCGATGTCTCCAATGACAAGGGGTAGCCATGTTTCTTAGTCTTTTGGTTTTCGCTCTTGCGAACGAAAATCAAGTCGGAATTTGAGATATTTTCGGCTCGATTGCTTTTGAGACTTGCTGCACTGTAGCTGAGCTGAGCTGACTTTGCGGATGTTTGTGCGTGCCAGTGTGTAGGAAGGACTAGGTCCTAGCCAAATAAAATTACTCAAGAGGAAATGAATTGGAGAGAAAAGGGACCACCATACTGTTCTTCGCATCTGGCGACTCGCAAATTCTATTTTCTACTCCAATGTGCCATTCATTGATGGTAATGTGTCCCACCGTTTGCTGTAACCCCTGAACATAGGCAGGAATAGGACGGCTGAACTGTTTGGAGTTTCGATTTTCTATACACGCTTTTCCTGACCTGAACTGGCCAAGCAAGGAAATAAATAGCAGGAGGACATTACGACTGCGAGCACCATTGTCCTATTTTCAAACTCCTTCCAAATGATTTGTCTCTCATCTCATCTGAGAATTCGCCAGCCAAATAAATTCGGCAAAAATTGTTCTCCCTCCATCAAGCCCAGTTTTCTGTGATGTGATGATTCATATACTTTCTACTCATTATATTGGCTCGCTACCCAATTGTATCCTGCATTGTATTTTATGTCGGTCGCTTTACGTTTAAAAGTCAGACCAGGTTCGCGATTACATCATTTCAAGCTAGGATGCCAGGAAAATTGCAAAACCACCCTAATTTCTTGGACTCGAACATTTGTATTATGAAATGGCCCAGGGACGGAATGAAGAAAGTAAAGCGAAGGTGGATGTAAAGTTCAATTGTTCGCTGAGCAGATGGTTACGGGATGTCATAAAATATAAGCATCTGTAAGTGAGAACGTCATTTTCATTTCGATTTCGTAAATCCTGGGTGCGAGGAGCAAATCCTTTTCCTAACAAATTTGTTATTGTATTTCTCCAACCATGCTCGCTGGGGAATATTAGAATTGGCTTGGTTCCGCTCTGAGTTCAACACAATCGAGGAACAAATCGCTTCCAGCTGCCAAAATCTAAGTTTCCGCGAACAACTTGACAATTCAATGTATAGTTCAAGTCGATTTTATAAGCGAGTTGTTCAGGTTCTATCCAATTTCTAAATGGAATGTATTTCACGCGAATTTTATCAAAAATCTTTGCACATTGTGTATAAAGAGGAAGCCAATATTGTGTATTTCTTGGAAAATCCAACTTACTGCTTTCAAGTTTTCCTAATAAAAGGTAGGATTAAAGTGAGAGTGATTAGAGGAAATTAGGAAGAGTAGAGTTGGCCTTTTCATCGATTAACTTTGAGCGGGATAAGGAGAGCAGTAGAACGAACTCAACGAACTGTTGGCTTAGTAAATTCTCCGAGCAATAGCCGTAGTTCTATGAAACTAACAGAGTAGTGGGTTGCGCGTTAATTTTAATATTACTCTCGCTCCCTTTCCTTTTATTACTCCTGTTAACTTAACTAAATTTTGGAAACTGTGTGCTTTCATTTCGTGCCCGCTGTGTAGGAAATGTACATGCAATGGGATGATTTTAACTTGAGTATCTTTTTGTTCTAGTGCTCAGCTGCACACCTAGGCGTTTGGTTTACTGCAGTGCAATATTCTCATGCTAAATTTGAAGTGCTAGCCAGGACCAGAAAAGGTGGAAACTAGTTACTATGGGCGGAGATACGGGGATTCAATACCGGAGCTTTTAATGAGAGTTTTAAGGATAGAACCTGCCTGCCTCACGCTCTCGAGTTGCTTGCAAAACGCTACAAGTAATATTTAGTTTTGAAGTGTTCCGAGTTAACTCCAGTCTATCAACTCAAATGTGTCTTTGAAACGCGAATATGAACGTTGGCACCATTCACAATTAGTGAAACACTTCAGGCCTAAAGGACGTGTACGCCGGCGACGGGGATCGGGCTGCAGAGCTTCACAGTTGCAGTTGTGCAGAGTTAGCCTAATGAGAATGGGAATAATAAATTGCAAAGTTGGTAAAATGCTCTGGCTCTGACTTGTAATACATTTTGCGCCAGATCACAAAAATTGAATGGGAGAAAGCACTTCACTTGTGAGAGAAAATTGATTACTTGAAAACTGGATCGCAATCTGCCTAGGCGGACGAACTTGAAATTGATTAATTAACTGCGTTCCTTTGCTTGGCTGTGATTTATGGGCAGTTCTTCTATTTTGGAAATGTTGCCCAATATTTATGACACATACAGCTGAATCATGTATTATAATTTAAAAGCAGTTAAACAATTAGTGGTTCCCTAATGGTATAAAATGTATTTAGTAGTACAAGGCAAGTTTTTGGAAAGTTACCAGCAAACTGCTAAGAAAGTTTCAATGAGAAAATTCTCTTAATTTTATTCGTGTCAGGAATCGTGTAATGTATACACAGTATGTGTATATGTGATGTCCTGCCATAGGCGAGATGGTTTCGTCACTGAATTTTGTTATTTCAAAGTTAAAGTTGGCTGGCTGAGCTCGGCTTCAGCTCTAGAAGTTTGTTCATTTCTCGGACACCCGCACGTTATATCAACTGTATACGTTCTTGCTGACTTGATAAGAACTGCGGGAGAAAGTAAAGTTTATGTGGTTGCACCTAACTATTGAGAGAGTTTTCTCTTGAGATTTGTGAGAGTCGTAAAATTGAAATTAGGCTTAGTAGGTTGGTGTGCCATAGCTTTCTTACATGTTTATAGCTCCAAGAGAATATAAATGTATTCTTACCGCCAACATGAATTAGGTAAGTAGCTCATATTTAACCGAAAGCTGTGGTTATTCAATGGTCCTTGTTTAAAAGTAGGAAAATTCTAGTATTTCAACTCCCTTTTAATATTATGAGCTTTGAGAAAAGATAAATCTGAGACTACGTATTCCAGAAGAAGGATCTCAAATACAACCTTAAATTGTTGAAAAATTTAAATTGTATTTAGATGTACATACACCAAATAATTTCAACCATACGCTTTGCATTTATTTAGTTCTGACCGTGATAGTTGAAGTGCATCTCCCCGACCAAAAAGTCCAGAATTCAAAAATGTCTCGTGTCTCCTTTTTTTTTTTTTGTTATAGTATTTTATTCCGTCAAAAGAAAACGTTTAAATGTGAACAGATACCGTAACAAGGTTAAAATAGTTAGGATTAAACTAATCTTGATTTTCGTTGACACGCTGGCGTCAAGGCATGGCGCTGTACAAGACCGTCAAAGGTAGAAACTAAATCTTGGCCAGAGGCCCGAAATCTTCAGTCAACTTACAACTAAACTGCAAATTTATTACTATGGA